>JAZKJV010000820.1:600000-858455 GCA_037367405.1 Ottelia alismoides | reverse complement strand
TTTCTCCTCTCTATATAAGAGAACCGTAGTACCAGATGAATAATCAGTTCATTATTTCTTCCAACATTTGCTACCAAGAAGTCCTCTCACTCTTTTATGCTTAGGACATGACCATTTTTCATCACCCTCTCCCTCTCATTCGCTCTCTTTCTCTCTCTCAAATGCTCTACCAACAAAAAGCCCTCTCCCCTTGTGATTTATGCGTGTCAATCCCACCATCCTCATTCTAAAGTATATGAGAGAAAAGGTATCGAGTCACAAAAGTATCGGATGTGCATCTCCCATACCCATTCTCCCCTTAAATAAAAAATATAAGAGAGAAGAGATTAAAAATGAAGTTCTCAAGTAAAGAATTTAGAGACCCTATATATTATGATTTGTTTTAACATTTATTATGTTTTTAAGATAAACTTTGCCTCGGTCATCGGTATCTCAAATAATATTTTTCAAAATTCCATCCTCGCTAATAATTGTTGGTTGCTACAATCGGTAGAAGATATTATTTGTTGTCAATAAAGTTGAAAAGTCAAGCCAAATTTATCTCAACTCAATTGTGGGTTAAATATCTATTTGATTATTTAATTAGTGATATTCTGAATCCTCATTTCTAATGGAACCGAAATGATATCTGGATTGATCAGGAGATCCTTTCAATAGCCCTACCCTCACAACAAATCACCGCCACCTACAACTCCCGGTCACAATAAACCGCCTCTAGATACAACTCCCCTTCATAGTGGACCACTTCCACTCAATGCCACCACCCATAACAACCTTCGTAGCCCACCTCATAGCAAACCCCCAAGCTTACAACAACCACGTCCACTTAAAGTCACCACCATAACCCCTCATACAACATATTACTTCTACCTACAACCCCCACTCCTCATAGCATACCACCACGGCTCATAGCCTCTTTCACTGAGACCTGCCCCCACAACAACAACAGGAGATCGCACCCACCCGCAACCATCCTCATGAGCAACCACCTTCACTCAAAGCCACCCCCTCAAAGTAGACACCCACATACCCCCTTACCCCTACCCGTACCCCTTCCACATAGAAGCCACCCTCCACCGCCTCCCCACACATACCCCCCCCCCTCATAGCAGACCACCACCACCCATGGCTCCGACATCTTATAGTAGACCACCACCACACAAACCCTTCCTTCACAGTATACTACATCTACTCGAGGCCACTGCCAACAGCCACCCTTGCAGTCTTCCTCCACGCATGGCATCCCCCACCTCACAACAACCACCTCTACTCAAATCAACCATCAACAAATCCTATACATATCAAACCACCTCTACACAAGCCCCCTACCCCTCACAACATACCATTAGGTCCACCCACAACCACCTCTTCTCAAAGCTACCATCAACAAATCCCCTACACAACAAACCATCTCAACCTATATCCTCACACTCCTTACAACATTCCTTTACCACTTAAAACCACCACTCAGAGCATACAACCCCATACATTGTTAGTTCTTTGTTTCTCCGCGATTTTAAAGATGACACACAATATTATATCATAGTCGCTTGCATATTCTTTGTGATTGCATGAATGCAAGTGTGGATTTCAGCTCCACACGACTGTGAAGAGTTGTCGCCTTTAAGCGAAGTAGAAGCTCAACCTTATTGCTTGCCTTTGTTCAAAAGTGTTATATTTGTTTATTGTATTGTTTTGGAAAGTTGTTACCTCAAGCAAAATTCAATTGAAAGTTTCCAAAACCAGATCAAGTATTTATAAACTGATCGATCATCACTATCGATCATGTCATTTTTACCTATCGATCATGCATTATCAATCATCTTTATTAACCTTATCGATCATATTTTGAATTCCCTTCCAACAATAATTAAATGATCGATCATAGCTTCCTAACTATCGATCGTTTGCAGTTGATCGATCATACTTATTGTCATGATCAATCATATCAGGAAGTCGTATTCGATTTCTTACATAATTTATTTCCAACAATCATATTGTCTTGGACCCCTATATAAAGGACCCCATACTTATTGATGGAAGACACAAACTCGAAATTCTTTCATAGGGTAGCTTCATCTTTATATAAGAGGGAAAATGGTGTTCCAAAGATTCTCAAGGGGAGAGGAAATGGTTCCTCATCTTTATATAAGAGGGAGAAAGGTGTTACACTGGCAACCGAAGAGGGTACTCGATTAATATGGTACGCAACAGTAAGAACAACAACCCTACAACAGGTTTTGGGAATCATTATGTGAGTAAGAAGAGCATGTGCAATGTCCGTAAGGTGACGAAGTTTCCTTTCCTCCATCCTATTCTGTTGTGAGGTGTTGTGAGGTGTACTGATGGGAGGTTTAGCGAAGAGCTCTCTGAGTAGCAAAGAAAGTGGTTAAAACTTTAAACATGTTGAATGAATTCAAAAGCATTGTCAGTCATGAAATTTTGAATACAAATAGAGAAAGAAACTTTATAAAGTGAGAGGACTTGACAATGTTATTAATATCTGACCGTTCCTTTATTAAATAGATCCAAGAAAAAAATGGCAAAGGCTTCTCCCACTTTAAGTAGGGTCGACTACATGGATTCTTATCATATTTATGTTGCAAGATCAGACAGCTTTTTACGCTAGCTGTTGGCTACCTAACGTTATCCTCCTCAGGGGGATTTCAATCATGGTCTTTTGGTTGGTACACACACTTCAACATATAATTTATGATTTGATAAAAGGCTCAAAGGAGAGTTAGGGGCTCAGAAAATGTCAGAGAGCCTGAGTTTGGAGGAAAACTCCACAGTCCTAACGGTGGCAATAAGGGAATCTGCATAGTTAGCTACGCGAACCGACTTCACAGTAGAAGAGGGTTTAGTGGAGTCCAACAAGATACCTTCTCCAGTCAGTGAGTAGACACTATAACCAATCATATATACATATTCTGTGGTAGAGGCTGAGTTGACTACAATACTTGAGACGGTAGCCATGTTCGCAATAGGATTTTTTCATTGGTAGAAAAGTTTTGTTGTAGTTGCATCAATCAGGAGTAATATGTAGTGGAGTGTTGGACTGTTTGTCCACCGAAGTTTTAGTCTGAAGGTTTCTCTGTCATAGGCGCATCATAGTCAGATGCAGATGCATCGTTGGCTTGTGGTGGCTTGTCAAACTTTGTCCAACACTTCTCAGATCGGTGATTGGATTGATGATAGTGAATACATGGCGTACGATCATGGCTACACACAAAATAACTGCCTCTACCTTCTCTTCTAGAGGAGGCAAGAAAGGCAACGTTCTCCACAGGTTGCAGGAAAGGAGTGCGATCAATAGAAGCCTCAAGTTGTTGTAGTCCATCAAAGATGACCTTGATGGATGGAAAAGTGTCAGATGTGAGGAACTAGTCCTTCATAGTCTGATGGCGATGATGAAGGTTGACAAGAAATCTGTAGACTTGCTACTCAAATCTTTCTGTCACTTGTTTGGGATTGAAAGATGACAAGTTCCTCGTAGAGGTCACATGGATATTGATAGTATTCCACAAGGGTGGTCTCTTGCTGAAAAGCTGATCTAGATCCATATGTAGATGTCGGTGAGACATGACTTGGTATTCTGATGAGAGTATGTCTGTGCATGCTCATCATACATGTCCTTTGTGGTGTCCTTGTACATGAGATTTGCTGCATTGTGAGACTCAATGATGTTGGTCATCCATGTCATGACCTAATAGTTGTCCCCAAGCCAAGAGCCGTAGTCATTATCTGTCTCCTTTGGAAGTTCCTTTATAAGGATAGATATCTTCTCTGATCGTCGGTGAACACCTTGAAGGCTCGAGATCAGAGCACCTAGTTATTTGCGTCCTTAAGTTTGATAGAAATTCTGTGGACCATCAACGATAATGTGGAATATAGATTCTTGGTCTCAGTAGAAGTCATGGCCATCATGATCAGATAGATAAGTCGATGAAGTGCATAATTCGTCTAATCACGCATCACAAAAGATGGTTTGGCAAGCCACCAGTACTCATATTCGGCGGAGAGAGGGTACATAAGCCATGCTTGGTTGATGCACTTACGGTGAGGGGATCCACATGGTTAATGAGACCAACACGATGGAGGTTGAAAATCTAGTAACGGTGGGGGACACCTACGCATACCACCTACACCGCAAGAGGATGCCCGCAGAGCTGGTGGTGGTAAGGAATGCTCTCGAAGGGACTGACATCGGTGGGGGGTGACACAAAGAGATCCTGGCGACGATGGAGGATGTCATGCAGAGGCCTTCAGGTGCCTCTTGGAGAGATGACGTGGATCTGGAGCGAGCTGGTGGTGGTGGAGGGGAGATAGGGTATGTACTCTGGTCTAGGACAATCGCTCTGATACCATGTGGATAAAAGTTGAGAATGAACTGAATAAGTTATACAATGAGTGTAGGCTTTCTTATATAGCATGAAACCCTAGAGCCCAAGAGGTGGTAGTTACATAACAAACCCTGGAGGGTTACAAATAGGAATATGACTCAAATAATAAAAAGAAAACAAATAAGAAGATAAGTCAAATAACTTCAACAATATCAAAATAAAGACTGAACAAAAATATGATATTATTTTAGAACTTGAATTTAACTCTTGAAAATTATATTTAACTAATTTAGTTTGGATTTAGATCCTAAATTTCGCAACTAAAGAAGCTTGTTTATACAATATAAAGCTCTCCAAAACTCATCACATCAGTAGAGAAACGGACGAAAATTCACCAATATCATTGAATTTTAATAAAAGAAAATGCTATTTCCCCTATATTTGTTGTTTCTTTGAAATGACAGATTTCAATGAAATTTCGTTGATATTTCGTCGATATCTTTTCCTCAATTTTTTGTCAAATCTCGGAAAAGAAATAATGAAGCATTTCAATTTCACTGACTTGGGAAAAAGAAATTTCAGCTAATTCGATCGAATTTCATTGAAATCTATGGCTATGTAAATTACAAGTTGCCATTTTTGCAAGAGATAAGAGTAACCTTCTCCTCTTTGATGGCATGCACCATTTGGACTCACGTAGCGCCTCAACATGGTTATAGGAAATCTCGGTCGATGATGATGCTTTTGCAAACC
The DNA here is from genome assembly GCA_037367405.1 of Ottelia alismoides. Classification (NCBI taxonomy): domain Eukaryota; kingdom Viridiplantae; phylum Streptophyta; class Magnoliopsida; order Alismatales; family Hydrocharitaceae; genus Ottelia; species Ottelia alismoides. Next base: position 853,359 of record JAZKJV010000820.1, on the reverse strand, counting down.
GGTCCAAAGATGGAGGACACTGCCTCGGAAATGGGATGCATGGTTGTTTCCCTTTCTGAGAGAAGTAGGAATATCTATCATAACAATCGGTGTTACTATCACATATACGATCTCTTGTAGCTTTGGCATCCATGTCAGTCTTAGAAATGCATGTCCCTACACTGGTATCATTTGAGCAGAAAATCTATCACGATGTAAATACGTCGAAGGACTTACCTTGGTGGATGGAGGAGCTGACGTTGAAGGGGTTGATCTTTGCTAATATCAAAATGTGAATCGATTATCCTGAAGTTCAAGCATAGGTACTGGAATAGTGGTAGAGACAACAGTAACTGGGGGCGGAGATAAATAGGTATTGTTACTAAAGAGCAGACATAGACTAGAAAATGTTATCATCCGTGCTAATAATAGTGCTTGAGTGACCTCTAGTTGTATGGACAATATCCTTTTGATTCCTAGCATACTTGAAGAACATTCATTCGATTGTCTTGACATCCAACTTGTCCTTCCTAGGTTTAAGAACACGAACAAATGAAATACACCCAAACACTATGGGTGGAACAAGGAGCATCATCTTTCATAGGTAAATGACCTTAACGGGTACATGCTCATCAATTGAAGTGGGGGGCAAACAGATAATCGGAAAATTAGCAGTGAGAACCACATCCCCAAACACAACTCAATAATGTGCTGACGCTTATACTTGACAACCCTTTCTACTAGGAAGTAGGGAAATGTGTACAAGTCATTTGATGAAGAATCACGCAAGAAGATTAAAAAGACAAGTACAAGAGAGGAACTCTATTTAATAACCACAGAAACAACAAAGCTTTTTCCCACATTATGGAACTATATTTAATATAAATAAATAAGTTAACACATAATATCAAAGTCAAATATATACTGAACCAGCATATCTTATGTTTATGTCTGGTAGGTCAAGTTATTGAACTAAAATTTGAAGTCTGTGTTCTGTTACTTTAAAAAGGAATATACATTTTTCAAACAATTATTGGACGAATCCTAATCAAACATGAAAATATCTAATTCAATTAACATCCCTAATCAAGAGAGACCTTGTTAATCGGATTTGTATCTAGTCTGGGATATCTGAAAAGGGTTCTTCTTCAGGTTATAAAACCCACAAAACTAGGGTTCTCAGGAGCATGATGTTGTTCGGAGTGTGATGCAAATTGAAAATTTACAACGTTGAAAAATATTTTTTTACGGTGGAAATACTTGACGAAAAAAAAGAGGTGGAAGAAGAGAAAAACTCGTCGGATGCGAGGGATTTGGGGAAGAAGAAGCGTAAAGATCGTGTGGAGGGAGAATAGAGAAGGGGAGGAGAGATATGAGATAAATCTCAAATTGGATTGACTCTGAATTTGACCTAATAAAACATTGGACTACCCCCTTTATATTTATATAGGAGGGGTGGGGTTACAAAAATAGAAAATGATAACACCAACAACAAAGCCTTTTCCCACTTTATAAAAAATAGAAAAGGATAAAATAAAATAAAACCCTAATTTGGACTATAAATATTTTTAATTGACTAACTGCTAAATATAACCGACTACCTAATTTGATTTGAGATCACATGCGCTCTCCTTATTTTAAAAAATTGCAACGGACTCAGTTAACCGTAAAAATAATTTGACCCTAATTAGACTCTAGTTAATAGATGAAAAATTCAGCCCTAATTATTCATTTCACGCCGCATTAGCTCTCTGCCGCTTCAAAAAACTCATCTTCCGATGAGTGGCTGCCTTCGGTTGCAGTATTAGAGAAGCCTTGTTGAATTCATTGAACAATTGGCTTCAGTTTCATGCCTTTCTTCCTTAATTCATCATTACGTTTGTAGTTCGTCTTAATTGGAGGATGTATATGTAATTTTTCTACACCTTAACTTAAATAAAAGCCCACCCATATGTATAATCCTTTAATCTTTAGATTAAGAGTTTTTGATGGGAGCGATTTCTTGTAATATTTCTAAATGAGCCAATTATCCCATTTGTATGCGATACAAATCTCATTTGGATGGAAAGAAAAACCCTTGTTAGGGTTTTCTTCCTCCACATTCGATGGCGGTGGCAAGGTGAACATAAGAGGCAACCTGGGGTGAAGGACGACGTGTTGAGCAGCATGCTGGAGCCGTAGCGGAAGTCGGAGCGGCGACAAGGGCACACAAGGGTCCAATGGTGGCTCGCGAGATGACAACGACATTGCAACGACGTTGGGGCGAGCAGGAGAGAGGGAGATTTGATGGGGTTGGAGGTATGGGAGTCGGAGAGGAGGGAGGTGGCGACGTCGGCAGAGTGTGATGAAGATGATGGGATCTCGTGGCGTTGGTTGGAGAGGCAGGGGTGATGGTGCATAAGAGGGAGGAGGGAGAGAATGTGGGTGGCGGAAGGGGTTGGCGAGGGGGACAAATGTGTGGGGGTGATGCATAGGACATACGACGGGGCTGCAGGGGTTGGAGTCGATTCCACCAATGTCGATTAATCAGAATCATGCTAGAGAACAAGCCCAGATTGAGTTTTGGGGGCGGAAGGGGGTGCGACGGGGTTGTTTTTGTGGCAGAAGGGGTCAGCGAGGGGGGCAGAGGGGTGGGGTTGGCGTAGGGGACTTACGAGAGGGTTGCGGGTGTCGGTGGATTCGATTCCGTAGGCGTTGGTCGAAATCTTACTGGACAACAAGGAGAACATTGATGACAGTTTTAATTTCTTGTTTTTCTTCCTTAGAAACCTGGAAAATAGCTTTGAGGGTGAAAGGTATCGATCTGGTGACGCTCAAGGTTCGATAATCTACAGCCAACTCCCATAGATTCGACTGAAATTTGAACAATATGGACATCAACGCTTTGTTGTAAGTTTCTCAGCTCGCCATTTACTTTCCGCCAAACGACTCTTTCGTTGTGCGTTTACGCGAACATCTGTACGGATCGTCAGATCGTGAGGACGATATGAGGGTCATGCTCTGATACCAATTGATGCAAATAGGAAATTTGCAAAGGTAAAAAATAAATTTTAACGGTGGAAATACTTGGTAAAGAAAAAAACGAGGGTGAAAGAAGAGAAAAACTCGCCGGATGCGAGGGATTTGGGGAAGAAGCGCGGAGATCGTGTGGAGGGAGAAGAGAGGAGAGAAGAGATATGAGATAAATATCAAATTTTGACTGACTCTGAATTTGAACTAATAAAACATTGGAATACCATCACCTTTATATACGAGGGTGAGATTAGAAAAATAGAAAAGAATAAAATAAAATAAAATCATAATTTGAATTCTAAATCTTTAACCGACTAACTACTAAATATAACCGACCAACTAATTTGATTTGAGATCACATGCGATCTCTTTATTAAAAAATTGCAACGGACTCAATTAAGTGTAAAAATAATTTGATCCTAATTAGGCTCTAGTTAATAGATTGTTGGGATAAAAATGAGATTTGTATTAAACGAGATCCCAGGGCTCTCTTATATAGGAGAAGAGCCATGGGTTAATTACATAAGTGATACCCAAAGAAAACATAAAATATAAAGATAATACGGTGAGATACAAGCATCTCAACACTCCCCCTCAAGCTAGAGCATAAATATCAATCATGCTCAGCTTGAATTAACATCTCTGAAATGGATCTCTAGCCAGAGCCTTCGTGAATATATCTGTTGTCTGATCTCCTGTGGAAACATGAGAGGGGGATATTAGACCTTTCTGGATCATGTCTCTAGTGTAATGACAATCCACCTCGATATGCTTTGTCCGCTCATGAAAAGCAGGATTATTGGCAATAAATAAAGCTGCTTGGTTATTGTTAGAAACTCGGAAGCGGAAGCGGAAATGATAAACAGAGCAATAATCAAGAAAGAATAAACATGGGAATACCATGATTTTACGTGGAACCCTACTCCGTGAGGAGCGGGATGAAACCACGGGAGAAGCCCTCAACGGGGCGTGTTTGTCTATTGACTTTCTCAATGAGTACAGGAGGTCTGGGGCTCCTTATATAGCCTCTCCAGAGCCTCCAAGTCCCACCACTAGACGATGTGGGACTAAACAACTGGGTGGGGTAAATGGATCTCCTCCAGGATCCATTTACCCTGTTACAACTCAATGGGCGCACAACCATATACTCTAACACTCCCCCTCAAGCTGGAGCATGCAATGCTCATCTTGGACAAACAGAAAGAAACTCGACTCAATGCTACAGGACACTACGGACAATATCAACCCAACGCGCACATTGCTGCAGTCGAGGACATTGCTTCTCATGCCGGGCAGGTGAGGAGGACGAACGGGCAGGAGTGTGAGTCTTCTGAATCTCCTCGTCGGAGAGCATGCGCTCTGAACTGTGCCTGTCAAAGTCGCTGCAACTGGAAATGAGTCTCCTCGTCGGAGTACTCTGGCCCGCCACAATAATGTGGACAACTGCTCCATCTCTGAAAAGGGCCGAACTGAAAATGGTCGTGGTTGTGCAATCCTCGTCGGAGTCCACGGTCGTTGGAGAATGGAGTCTGAATAAGTCTCCTCGTCGGAGAACTGGGTCTCTCCCATCTTGCTCAGAGAATGGTGCACTGCTCTGGTGTACCTATGATACCACATGAAAACCCTTGCCCTCAAGGGAATGGTCCTCTGCTCTGGAGTCCCTATGACTCACATGAAAACTCTGGCCGAACAACAACAAGAATGATGGAGACCTCTGACAATGATGGCAACTTATGCTCATCTGCAAATGACCGCATCCATGTGCGTGTCTGAAACTGGACTCGGAACTATCTGATGTCGAGTCTGAAACTGGATTGAACCGTAGAGTCTGAAACCTGATCGGTCTGGAAATCTGAATCTGCATCTGGAATACAAGACCTGTGACTCTACATATATACTCCCCCTTTCTCCCATACTTGTCGGAAAATGAACATCGACAAAGTTGGGAGAAGACCAGATAGAAGGGGAAAACAAAACATACTTGTGGCTTCTTATTTTTTATTTTTAAAGCCGTCATCATTTTTTTTGAAAACTTTTTTTTCAAAGCCGTTCCATTTTTCTTTTCGGCTTTCAATCAAATTTTTTTTTGAAATACGTGCGGCTCTCTTTTTTTATTGCACGCGCCTCCTTTTTTTTTCGGAAGAATGCAACCCCTCTTCCTCTTTTTTTTTGTATACACGGCCAGACTGGGCCAATACATTCTCCCTTTTTTTTTAACAAATCTCTCAATTTTTTTTTGAACTTGCTGGGCCCAAATCTCGGCCCAGCCGTAGCATTTCTTTATGGCCCTCACCGAAGCCCCCTCCCCCTCCTTTTTTTTAATGATGGCCCCACGATTTGTTTTTAACCCAACTAGGGTTCGCAATAGGAACCCTCCTCTAACAAAACACGCCGCCCCCATGGGGGGCTTCTCAGGAGGAGCACCCGCACACGCAGGGCTGGGGTTTGAAGGAGGCGCGCCGCCCGCTGCTTGGGATATGCGGAGGAGACGCGCACGCAGGAGAGAAGAAGGAGCCGCCTGATGGGGAGCTGCTGAGATGATCCAGAAGCATCGCGTGAATGCTCGACTGCTGCAGTTAGGGCATGGGGGACCGCCGAAGCCTGGTGCGCGCCACTCGTCATGGAGGAGATACGGGTGACTCCCGCGTGGATATGGAGCGCCGCCTGCGCTCTGGAGAGGAGAGGTCGGGGGGGCATCGCACGGCAGTGCGGCGCCGCCTGCGCCGCTGAGGGAGCCCAAGGGGGCTGCCTGGGAGATGCCGCCTGACCGCTTGAGGGGGTCGCGCACTGCGGGGGCTGATGTCGTTGATGAAGGGCTGCGCCAAAATCTGTATGCCGCCAGATCTGGAGGCGCATGGTTGTGGAGCCTGGAAGGAGGTGTGCCCGGAGAAGCGCAGTTGTGAGTGATCTTGCGCGACTGCCGCCAGCGCTCTTGGCTGGAACTTCGGATGATACGGCTGCATAGATCTATGGATCTGAAGGATGGCGACGAACAGAACTCGAGAGATTAGGGTTTCAAAACCCATAAAAAAAATTACTAGGGTTCCAAGAATCCCTAAATCTGACATACAAACTCGATCGAAAAAAAATCTTCAATAACAATCCCTTAAAATCAACCAGGAACGAACTGCTTTGATACCATGTTAGAAACTCAGAAGCGGAAGCGGAAACGATAAACAGAGCAATAATCAAGAAAGAATAAACATGGGAACACCATGATTTTACGTGGAAGCCTACTCCATGAGGAGCGGGATGAAACCACGGGAGAAGCCCTCAACGGGGCGTGTTTGTCTATTGACTTTCTCAATGAGTACAGGAGGTCTGGGGCTCCTTATATAGCCTCTCCAGACTCCAGAGCCTCCAAGTCCCACCACTAGACGATGTGGGACTAAACAACTGGGTGGGGTAAATGGATCTCCTCCAGGATCCATTTACCCTGTTACAACTCAATCGGCGCACAACCATATACTCTAACAGTTATCACATAAAAACTTCATAGGTAGAGAAACCTCAACAGTAAGGTCGGTTAATACTGATCTAACCCACATCAGTTTTGCGCATCCTTGTGCCATAGCCCTGTATTCGGATTCAGCACTGGATTTGGCCACCACTATCTGCTTCTTGCTTTTCCATGAAACAAGCAAGCCGCCTACAAAAATAGCAAAACTAGAAGTAGACTTTCTGTCCCTGGGACAGCCAGCGTAATCTGCATCTGCACATCCTGTCACCTCAAGTGATGTATCCCTACTGAATAAGAGGCCTGAACCAGGTGAAGTTTTTAAATACCTCAAGATCATATGGACAACATCCATATGCACCTTCCTGGGTTGTTCCATGAATTGACTGACTTTGCTAACTGCAAAAGCAATATCCGGCCTGGTAATAGTGGCGTATAGGAGCTTCCAAACAAGCTCTCTGTATCTCCTCCTGTCAACCTCTTCGGTGTCCTCATCATACAATCTCATGCTTGCATAGTAGCGGGTTTGCACCCTGTCATACCTGTCTCAGAGAGAAGGTCCATAACAAATTTCCTCGAAGTCATTACAAGTCCACGCTGGTTCTTAGCGAACTCTAATCCAAGAAAGTAGCGAAGATTGCCAAGGTCCTTAGTCACAAACTGCTGACCAAGGAACTCCTTGACAGTAAGAACACCCTGCTCATCATCTCATGTAATGACAATATCATCCACATAAACAAGAATAGCCATAGTACCTCTATGTGTCCTCTGTACAAACAGTGAGCGGTCCGCAGTAGACCGCACAAACCCCTTCTGCTCTATCAACTCCGATAGCTTTTGATACCAAGCTCTCGGACTCTGCTTCAGGCCATAAATTGCCTTGTGAAGTCGGCACACCTTCTGAGACTCCCCCTCAGCAACAAATCCTGGTGGTTGTTGCATTTATACTTCCTCCTGTAGATTCCCATAGAGAAAGGCATTCTTCACATCAAGTTGGTACAGAGGCCAATCCCGTGAAACGACAACAGATAGAAGAATGCGCAGTGTCGAATGCCTTGCTACTTGAGAGAAGGTGTCCTGATAATCCATCCCATAGATCTGGGTGAACCCCCGAGCCACAAGCATTACTTTGAATCGGTCAACACTGCCATCGGCCGTTTGCTTGTTCGTGAATATCCATTTGCAGCTCACAACCGAGGCACCTGGTGGAGCAGTGATAATGGTCCATGTACCACGTGATCGCAGAACCGTCATCTCCTCTTCCATAACAAGGCGCCACCTACTGTCCTGGAGCGCTTCCTGATATGTCCGTGGGATAGTAACAACAGATAGTCCCACTATAAACTTCTTGTAATCATCTGACAGATGATCCAAGGAAACATGTGCAGCCATTGGGTAGGTGGCACATTGGTGACGAGGTTTCCTTAGAGCAATTGGTATCTCCAGGTCATTAGCCTCACTGTTCTCCGTACAGTATTCAAATTGCATGTGCCATCAGTAGAAATAATATGTTCATGACATACCTGAGGCATGGTGGATGATGTGGACGATGCATGAGCAGAGGGGCGAGTAGAAGACCTGCGAGTATAAACATGGGGTAAGAATATAGACTCAATGGTAGGAGGTGGAGGTGGCGGTGGGGGTGGTGGTGGAGGTGTCGAGGATCGAGGAACATCACATGGAGCATGAGATGGAGAAGATGGAGGTGGGGGTACCACAATATCCTCTCTAGAACCTGTAGTAGACAACCTGTCACCTGTAGGAGAGAAATACATAATAGACTCAAAAAATGTAACATCAACGCTCACATTGTATTTTCTCCTGACAGGATCAAAACATCTATACCCTTTTTGGGTACGAGAATAACCAACAAAAATACATTTGACAGCTCTAGGTGAGAGCTTGTCACGACCAAGAGTAAAGTCATGGACAAAAGCCACCGAACCAAAGACTCGTGGTGTAAGTGTGAATAGTTCCTTCTCAGGAAATGCAATCGAGAAGGGACTCTTCTCTCCAAGAATAGTGGATGGCATGTGATTCACCAAGTAACAGGCGGTTAGAACCGCATCCCCTCGGAATGAATACGACCGTGAATCAATAGGGTCCTCGTGATGTCTAAGAGATGATGATGTTTGCGTTCAGCAATCCCATTTTGATGTGATGTATAAGTGCATGAAGTCTGATGAACAACACCCGGCGACTAGAGAAATTCTGCCAAATGTAGAGTAGAAAATTCTAAAGCATTATCAGTACGAATGTATTTCACTTTAGCAGAAAAGATGTTAATCTCAATAAGAAAAGTCTTAATTATAGCACCAACTTCAGACTTATGTTTTATCAAGAAAACCCAAGAAAGTCTAGAATAATCATCCGCAGCACCAATGTAAAACCTATGTCCCTGATGATCAGGAACACGGCTCGGACCCCAAATGTCAAAATGAATTAACTCAAAAGATCGACTACTACTACGACTCGGATAACTCGGAAAGGAGGAGCGATGATGTTTTCCAAGTTGACATGCTTCACAGTCCAAAGCAGCACGAGTAGATATTTGCGGGAGAACATATATCATCTTTTGAAGAGGAAGGTGACCAAACCGAAGATGCCACGTGAAAGGCGAAACTGATCCAGAGGGAATGGAGGCCACTCCAGCACATGATGGAACGTCAAGCTTATACAATCCTCTCTGCTTACGGCCATGAATAATCATCCTGCCAGTTAGTATGTCCTGAAACATAAGAGAAAAGGGGTCAAAAATGGCACGACAATGTAGATCTTTTGTAATATGACTAATAGACAAAAGATTCAATTTGAAAGTCTGGAGCATGTAAAACATTCTGAAGATGTATAGACAGGGCTAAAGCAATCTCCCCCTGGCCAACAATGGGTAAGGCGAACTCCATTGGCTATGATCACGGACCGCCCAGGAGGGATAGCCCTGTATGAGGTAAACTTTGTCCGGTCTCCACACATGTGATGAGAAGCTCCAGAATCGATAATCCAATCTGTCACATCGGAACTGCTACTACTGGTAAGTACATATGAAATACCTGAGGAACTGGACAGTGCTCTGGCGGTGGCCGCTGCATCTGATGGTCCTGCAGTCTGAGTCACAGGGGTGGTCACCATTTCTCGAAGTCTCGAGACAAGATCATCAAAACGTGCATCAGTAGTGGGTGCAGGTGAAGAGTATGTCTGCTCAGCAACACGTGCAGACGCCGTGAAGCCATACTTGTGAAAGCATGTCTCCTCTGAGTGATCAGGACGACGACCATAAGAACATGGACCACACTGACGTCCTCCACCTCTACCACGAGGTCCACGACCACGGAACTGGGATGCGCTGCCTCGTCCACGAGAAGCAGCCATAGCCGAAGATGTCGGCTGTGGTGTAGACGTAGGTATGGTAGTAATCCTGCTCAACTGCCTATAGACCTCCTCCATCGGTGGTATGGTCTCGCCAGTCAGAAGTTGAGTACGAGCTGAATCGTACTCTGGGCTCCGGAATGACAAGAAAACTCCAGTCATAGTGGCATTCCAATACGTCCTCTGTTGTTCCACGTTGGTAGTGATATGCATGAAACTGTGGAGTCTTTCAAACATGCCTCTCAGATGTGAAAAATGTGCGTGGAGAGGTTGACCATTCTGCTTGGTCGAGAAGATGTCAAACTAAAGTTGGAGGATCTTGCTTTCATTTTTCACCTGGTCGTAAGTAGAAGCCAATATATCATACATGGCCTTTGCAGTTGGCTGATTGGCAATATCATTAGCAATCTCTGTGCTAAGTGTCCCAGAAAGCCAGATACGAGCATAGACATCATCTTGCTTCCATGATGCATTTGTCCCAGTCTTGTCCGCTGGCTTCGAGTCAGTCAGAAGATGCGCCTTATTGTGGCATTGCATTAGGGTATGAAACTACATGGACCATAACTCGTAGTTGGTCCCACCCATCTTTACGATAGGTTTCGGGCCCTTGAAGGCACCGGAAGAGGAGAACACGCCACCCTTGTTTTCTGACATTCTTCAATAGACTAAAAAATGCGGAATAAGAGGGAAATATCTCAACAATAGAGTTGTCTACAGTTCCATAAGAGGGATGAATTGTATCTGTAGACTTATACACTCATCCCTAAATCCTCGTTCGAGGTCTAGGGCCTCAAATGACGAGGCAAATCAGACTGTTTCACCTTTCTCGAATCAGTCCAGACCTGATTTGGCCCCAAAAACGTCTAGTAGAAGCCCCCAAAGGTAGCCGGGAAGGATTTATGACGCAGCCAGGGGCAGGGCGGGAGCACCGGAGGCAGGGCGGCCCTAGAAGGGCGCCTCCGGAGAAGGCGGCAGCCTGAGGCGACGCCGCTTGGGGGTTCCGGCGGCGGAGGAGGGGTCGTCTGAGGGTTCGGCTGCTGGTGAGGGGCTGCCTAGGGGTACGGCGGCAGTGGAAGGGCGCCGCTTGGCGGTGCAACAGCTATGGAGAGGCCGCCTGGGGGTGTGGCTACAGGGGAGGGAGCCACCTGGGGTTGCGGGGCGGGCGGGCGAAGGTGCTGGCAGCGCCGGGAGGAGGGGGGGCGGGTGTAGGGTTAGGGTACGAGAACCTCGGTCTAGGATCGTTGCTCTGATACCATGTTGGGATATAAATGAGACTTGTATTAAACGAGATCCCAGTGCTCTCTTATAAAGGAGAAGAGCCATGGGTTAATTACATAAGTAATACCCAAAGAAAACTTAAAATATAAAGATAATACGGTGAGATACAATCATCTCAACATAGATGAAATATTCATCCATAATTTTTCATTTCACGCTGCATCAAAGTGCTTGGAGAAGTGACAATTAAACGGAGGAGTGGCAAAGAAGGCTGCACTAGAGGTTGCCTCTAGATCATGGCTTAGGAGGTCATGCTAGAGCGCTTTTTCAAGGCAATTGGAAGTGGCATCTTCTACTTCATGATGATTGAGAGACTCCATGGGGTTTGAGTGTTGTCTGCAAAATCTACGTGCAGGCGACTTGCACATGTGGCAGTGTAAATCCATTTAAATAGCAGTTGATAGTGGTAGTGTAATCTGATGGATGGCGACATGAAAGCCTTTGAATCTTCTTCCTTGGTACCATGTAGAAATATAAAAACATAGCAAGCACAAACAAGACCAAAATTTTACGCAGTTTGAGGCGACCACAATGACCGCTCTGCTCCATAGGAGACATGAACCCCATGTGGTCAAATTCGCTTAATGAACTTTTAAAGGATGACAGCCAGGTGGTCTATATAGAAGTCTTACTTACACAAGCCCCAACACTGAGCAATATAGGACTAAATAAGAGAGTAGTATTTGGATAATTGAGAGTAATATTGGGATAATGTTAGTTATCTAGCTTATGATTAACTATTAGAAACTTTTAACAATCTTTTTGCACTTATGATAATCCAAGTGTTAATAAGATATAGATGCGAATAAACAAGGATCTCTCTCTTTTTTTAAAAGAAATTCAGTTCTAAGACAAGAGAAAGGTTGTGCTGGGCCACGTTTGGAGGATGGTGTTTCCGATTCCTTTTCCTCCCAGTTGATGCAAAATCCTTGATTCGAATATGGTTCTTTTAGCTTGATGACCTGACTGACATGTAGATTGGTTTTCCTGTTAGTGCAGATCTTATACTGTTATCGGAGGGTATGAGAAGTTGAAGCGGTCGAGGAAGACCGTAAAGGTATTGGAAGCTACTATCCAAGCATGACCGAGACTTGGTGTTTCAATACCAGAAACAGTTGAGGTGATTAGGGCACATCTATGCTTTCAATAAAGGTGGCAATGTTAAGCTTCAGTACTTACTGCTCTCCACTGCAAGAGAAAATTGTAGTCATATATTGTCAACTTTGTTCCTCGGCCTCTCAAGGTTGGGGGTCAGTGATTGCAATTATCACAAGCTTTGACTTCTACATTGCAATCCTGCCTTCTAGCAAGTAGGTTGAGCCTGACCCAATCGGAAATGGCCAAGATGGGGATAGATGGGGCTTATAATAGCTGAGTCAAGGAAATAGGACAGAACCCACAAGAAAATAAATTGACTTGCTAGACTATACCACACCTTCACCCAAGCACGTATATTTCAAAGTCGGTGTTTCTCCTGCTGATCAAATTTGACTTGCTAATAGCAGGAAGCAGACATGGAATGGTCAGTTTGATTCCTTTCAGGATAGGAAGCATATGCGGAACTAGATACAATATAATTACGTTGGGCCTCATCAAACGTCCTGCTGGGTAGTGGATGGTATGTCGCTTGCCATCCTTCCTTTGTCCAAGCACCGACCCAACTGCATACTCGGATGCATCACGCATGATCTCTGTATCAATTGAAATTTCTATCGCTACATTCCTTGCTTCTTACTTGGATGATCCAACAAATTATTTATCACGTACACCACGCATTTAGGGAAATTTCAAGGTTGAATTTCCTCATCTCATAGATTTCAAAACATCTGCCTAATTCACATTTTTGCGTCAACACATGACTAGAATGGTGTAACTATGGAATGAACTAATCTAATGACAGTGCATATCTAACTATAGGGAACATGGGGTGAAGACGGTGATGTATTGTTGTTATATTTTATGATGCAGGGATTTGGACGAGAATCTGCAGAAGGAATTCTACAAGTACTTGGAAGAAAGAGGAATTGGGAGTTCTTTGTTCGAATTCCTGCATGATTACATGATAAAGAAGGGTGACAGGGAATACCTAACATGGCTTAGTAATATGAAAGAATTTATCGAAGCATAAGTCTTGCATCTGATTACGGGTAAGTCCCAGCTATATTTCAACTAGGGGCAATTTTGGATTCCCAAATATAATTCTGCGTAAAGATGTGGTAGAGCTGGTTAGTGATTAGTCATTCTTATGTAGTGTTAAGGTTGTTGATCCTGTATTCCTATGCCTTATTCTGTCACATGTACACATTCATTCCAACAGTTGAATGGTGGAACCTGCTCTAATGCGAGAGTACTGACGGTGAAAAATCGATGCTTATTGTTTGCGGATTTTTGTTTATATGGAGGAGATCCATGCTGTCGATATAAGTGACTGCGGTGACTACTACACTGGCACTGACGAGATTTAAATTTTCATCTTTTAGATGGGATTCGGACCTTCACTACATGGAGCCCTCCAATGGTACATTTGCCATCGTGTCGGTAATTCAAACTCAAGCGATGAAAATGGAAGTTTCGGAAAAATCAAGATGCCTTGTTTGGTTGATTCAATGGCATGACTATGATGAATTATATGACGTTAATTGCAACCTTAATTTTTTGCTTTACCTGAAAGGAAGTCGGCAAATTATATCGTCAGGGACAATGTTTTTGTAAGATAAGATCATGGATTAGGGTTTATCGCGTCATGGGCATTAATTCAAAACTTTCTTGCATCTTTTTATGTTCAGCGACTAGAACTAGAATCCGTCTGATTGCAGGTATGTTTCTAAAGATATTAAGAATGTTTTCATGTGCTTAACTTGAAGTTTTTTGCACGTTCATCGAAGTAATTTAGTTTTAACTGTAGAATTTCTGTACAATAAAAGAAAACCATTTGTGATGTGAATCGGGGGGAAGATAAAAAACTAATGATATCTTGCAAGAGAATATATGAAAGTTGGATATTTTAAAAATACTGTGGTACACTGGTATTGAAAATTGGACTCAATCCAGAAACAATCCCATGGGTTCAGATAGGAATAGGATTACGGTAATGAAGATATCAGATTTGAAAAGCATGCCAATCAGTTAAAGATTGAAATAAAGAAGCTTTCTGTTTTGTCCGATCCATGTAAACCTTAATTCTCATCATCATTGATGTTTTGTCGTACGTCTATATCTACTGTCTTTTCAATTGTGAAAAATATCTTCACCGAGTTATCTAAGTGGTGAATTTTACCTGAAATCCACGTGGAATTTTCCACTCGTATTCCTCCGTCTTATATAAAACAATGTTAGTTTTCTATCTTATATTGTTTGACTTGTTCTTCATCACTATTGAACAAGAATTAAATGAATGAGGCTCATGAGATTGATATGATAAGGTATCAATGGATATAATGATGGGAGCGAACTTGGGGCCAAGATGAAGTACATAGTTATACACACCATTTTATTATAAATCGCAGTTTGTTATGAATTGAATCAACTTTCAATAGTATGAAATGGATTATGCACTATCCATCGATATCTATGAAAAAAGATGATAGACCACCAGTCAATTAATCCAACTATATTAATAATTAGTTTAATATATCATAAGGATCTACTTCAAAAAGCATAATTCTCATAAGTTCGAAAATAATTTAATGCACATTGTTCTGGCTCAAGATGAAATTGCCACCCAGACATCAATCAATGTAATAGAATGAAATTATGAGGTCGTAGTCACACACTTCTTTGAGGTAAACGCAACGAAGGGGTTTGAGATGTTGGCACGATCATTCAAGAGTTTGTGGCATTATATTTTATAGAGATAGGCGATAGAATAAGATATTGGGAATTTGGAATGGAGGAATTTTGACTAAATGAGGAAGCAAGATCAATTGTCGGATGGATGGATTTCAGGGACAATTGTATAACAACAAGGCTACCATGAGCTTATTATCCCATGTTTATTGACTATTGATTCAGAGATAAGAGTGTGGATAGGTGGACTACTTGTAGGGGTGTTCACGGGATGGGTACTCCGCACCATTTGATAGTGACTTGCTCATACCCGTCACAATTTGGTCATGGGTTGACTCGGTATGTTCCAACAGATATTCGATTCTAGTGGTATCTGGTTTATTTCTATGGCTAACAAGCAATTTGTTGGGAACTGAAGCGGATGCACAATCATCCACCACCACATAAGCATGTGAAGAAAATAACAACTAGATATAACAGTGGTAAGTCACCTCTCGTGACCACCGGGGAAGAAAGATCATTATAAATTAGAGCGAGTACAACTCTCTCTGTTCCCCTACTCTCTCATCTCTTTCTTCTCTCTCACTCTCCTCTCTCTAGGGGTTACATTGTTCTTGTGGTGGTATTAATGCAATGCCTCCACCAACCCTATAGTCCTATTCCCAATAGGAGTACAAATAGAATACAACTCAACTACTATTAAAATTAGGGATCCAATTCCATTAGGATTCCCAATCTTAATTTGACTCTAATCCTAACACAATCATGGGTACACATGGGAAATAAAAATAGCAAACGAAAGCGCAAAAGCACAAGATTAATATTTTATAATTTTTTTTGTAAAATTCATTTATCAAGCTTGATTTTCACGACACGCTAATTTTGTCGTCACTCTAATAAATTGGTTGTTGTGTCCCTCAATTCGTTAGTGAGGATGCCAGCAAGGACATGCATTCAATTGGTCAATTGATTAACATTGATAATCCATTTTGTCACTAATCTAATTATTAAGCTATCCAATGAGTGTTCAGATTATGCATTCTTTACGGAATTTACAACAAATACATTTTTATTCATGGACGTGTGTGCTTGAACTGACATTGCTGAGGTATAGCAAACTCGTTTGAATAAAGAAAGACATTACTGGTGATAGTCGATGTGAATGTCGGGATGCAGTGAAATAACATGATACAAAGCACTATAAAAGAAAAAGCTGATAAAAGTTTTAAATGAGGATGCAAATTGATATGTATTGTGTGTGTGTATATATATATATATATATATATATGAGGAAAGGGAAGCTGCTCCTGGCAGCAGCCAACATAGCTGCTTCACTGATCTGAATTGTCCATCACAGTTCACGTCAACCGTCCGATCGAAAGAGCCAATTGCCCCTCTCTCTCCGCACACCCATCCCTAATCGCGCTCTCCCTCCCCCTCGCCAGCTCGCGCAGTCCCTTTCACCTCCACCGCCCGGCCTCCTCCCCCTCGCCTCCACCGCTCGACCTTCTCCCTCTCTCGACTCCACCACCCAGCCTCCTCCCTATCTCACCTGACCATCGCAACAACTCCCTCCCCGTTCGTGCCGAAGACCCTGTCCAAGCGCAACTCACGCTCCCCGTACTCACCATCCGTCGCCGCCCCCTCCCCTTCCTATGGATGGCTTCTCTGTTCTTGAGTTCTTATAATCTAGCATGGATGCTTCCTCTCAGACAAATCCAGATGGTGGTTTTATCAGAGACTTCAATCAAGCATACAGTTCTTTGTCTTGCAGAAAGGTTGCTCTGTTGTGGAAGATGGAATCTCTTCTCTCATTCCAGGACTTCATTCAACTGTAGGTTATAACGAACAGGATGCTAACTCAGAGAGGGTGAAGTCCTCCACCCATGGGTCTGGATTTATGTTCATCAAATGGTTCATTTCAGTTCTGAAGATCGAAGCAGCATAATTCTTCCTCCGGTGCTCTCATTCAAGCGTGGATGAAGAATCAATAGATCTGAAAAATAAATCTAGAATTACTGGGAAATTAGATAGTCTTCTAGGTCAAATGCATCTGTTGTATATGGAATTGTGGGAATTTTAATTCTATATGTCAACATTGTAGGATTGTATCAAATAATATATTCTCAGTATCTAATTGTTCCCCATTTTGGATCAATGCTCTATTATATATGTTGGCCTCTTGTAAAGTTTGTTGATCTGATTGTTCTGACTAACTGTTGCAAAGATTGTGATTGTTCGAACTAACCGTTGTAAAATTGGGTTTATTGATTGAACATATTGTAAAGTTTCATCTACGTGTTGTAGAAGACAATTGTTGATGTGATTGATGTAGCCGAATAGATTGTGTGCATGGAGTTTAGATTAATATATATTGTTTCATGGAGTAGCAGCAGCTACCATCGATTCACGGTTCATGTGTGGTTCCATGTATCCCCATCAATGAACATCAGTGATTAGGAATTCCTTGATCGATTGCAGGCTGTGAATGAGCTGAAAGTAAAATGCATGTCTACTCAGATTCTTATGAAGCTGGGAGAGATGATGAAGGGGACGACTTGTGAGGAGATAATGAATATGTTCTACGTTTAAAATGACTGCAAGAGCGCAAGAAGGGGATAATGTTCATTTTTCTTTGCAAGAGAACAAGAAGGAGATATGTTCTTCATTTGAGATGATAATTAATACTCCTCTATTTTTGCAAGGATCTGATAAAGCAATAAATACTACATAATGTAGAGAAGTACATTCAATTCAAGCAGCTTCGTAATTCCTTGCAATGAAACACAATAATGTGCAATCTAAAGAAATAATCACTCAATACTTTATCCATATTGGTTTACACCATGCTGCACGAACAACTGTAGCACATCATTGGCAACATTTGTCTGCTATGAGCCATATTCTCCAAGGCTATTGTAGCTAATTCTCAGTGATTTGTGTGTCGTTTTAATTTCTAGTTGATATGGTCGTAAATTTATGTTTTATATTTAATCTAGCGTACACCACACCAACACAAATACATTGATGGAAAAGCCTGATGTTCAGCAATTAAACATGAAAATTCAAACTGTAATAGGTCGAATAGAATATATATTTTAAAACTTAGATCCTATGAATGACTGGATGTTTCCCGATAAAGTAGTTGCATTAATACATCGGGGTGAACAATTAGCAAGCAATGTTGTTGGAATCTAATTGGAGCACTCAAGTTGTAGAAACTGATCATTGATTCACTCTACAATTACAAAAAATGGAGCACTGATGTAGATGAGCATGGAAAGATTCCTCTTGATGGATTGTTCTAGTTTGTATGACTGATTGGAATTGTCCTTATTAGAGTCTGTAACTGATGAGCATTGAAATTCCTCCTGATTCACTCTACATTTTTTACTTATTGGAGGGGCGCAGGGGGAGAGTGTGCTGGGAGGTGGAGCTCCTGTGCGTACGGGGAGAGTGCACACAGGAATTTGGCGGCGCCTGAGGTCTTCTGTGTCACAAACGGGGAGGGGGCTACTACTATGGTCGGGTGAGATGGGAAGAAGGCTGGGCGATGGAGGCGAGAGGGGGAGAAGGTCGGGCGATGGAGGCGAGAGGGGGAGAAGGTCGGGCGGTGGAGGCGATAGGGAGGAGGCCGGGCGTTGGAGGCGAAAGGGGCTGCACAAGCTGGCGAGGGGGAGGGAGAGCACGATTAGGGCTGGGAGTGCGGAGAGAGTGAGGAGCAATTGGCTCATTCGATCAGACGGTTGACGTGAACTGTGATGGACGGTTCAGATCAGTGGAGCAGCTATGTTGGCTGCTACTAAGAGCAGCTTCCCTTTCCTCTATATGTATATATATATGTATATATATAGAATTTATTACAGTATTTTGATTATTTATATATTGACACTTGTATTTATATCTATTTTAAAATAGTTATGGATATGAATATCATTATATATAAGTCCATCCGCTATGCTAATTTGTATATTTCTACTATTATCCATATCTGATCAACACTAATTTCATATCGGTAGTTATTTTCATTAAATTGTAATAAATTATCATATTCAGTATTATATATCAACATCCGCATTCATCTTAAAATGGATAAGAATAATATAACCATATTCATATCAGCGTATAATCATTTGCATCCTTTTGAATCAATGGAGGTAATGAAAGCCTACAACCAAGTATCCAACGCGTATCCACTTTTCAAAAGGGTTTTTGAACAAGTCACGGGGGATAACAGATACCCGACTGGGTATCTTCCAACGGGCATGCGTGAATTTTAGGGTCAAAATGTACAAATCAAGCTGGATATCTAGTGAACCGAGTATTTTGAACATCCACAATGCAAGGTTCAAAGAGAGATGAAAGATTACCAATGACCTCTTTCTTGAGTTAAGTTCGATAACAGAAATCTTTTATCAAAATGCACGTTCATCACTATGAATGTTTCCAAAAAATTATTTACACCACAAACCACCATTGCTTTCTTTTTATTCTCAGCCAAACGTTGTGTGACAGTTTAACTATGGAAATTGTTGGCCAGGGGCGGAACTAGTATACATTATAGAGGGGCCATGGCCCCCAAATGATTATTATACATCACTTATATAATCTAAGTTTTTAATATGGCCCCTCTTTAATTGTATTATAATTATTGTTGTTAGAGAAATATTGTAGAATCATTAAATGGTTAAGTGGTAGAGTTGCAAGGCTATAATTTTGGAGACTAGGGTTCGAATCTTATCTCTATCAATTTTGCTTTCTTTTATATGGATTATCCAATCACTTCCAAAGTACTAAAATAATTTGATAGAAAATTGTATCGAGTGAGGGGTGGAACTAGTATATATTATAACCCCCCACCCCATTATTATACGTCACTTATAAATATATTAAGCTTTTAATATGACCCGTTCTTAGTTGTATTATAATAAGTATTGTTAAAAAAATGTTGTCGAAGTATTAAATGGTTAAGTGTTAGAGTGGAATGGCTAATATTTTGGAGACCAGGGTTCGAATCTTATCTCCATTAATTGTTTTTTCTTTTATGTGGCTTATCCAATCACTTCCAAAATATTAAAATAATTTGATATAAGATTGTATTCGAGTTTATTTATCTCTTCCATTATTTTTTACTCTTTATAAATAAAATAAATTTTATTGTTTTCTTCTAACCATGAACTTTTTTTTCAGAATTTCACTTGATAATTTAGCCTTTTTAGGATGGATTTAGAGAGACTTAAATTAGTATATTTATCCAATTTTAAAAATAGCCACAGAAAATAACAATCTATTTAAAATTCTAACATTAATAATAGATTTAAATTCCATATTTATCAAGATTGAAAGATGTTCATTTTAAAAATATTAATTCTATTTAAAAATAACGTTCAAATATACATAGATTTTTCTATTTTTTTAAGCATACATAATAGTTGTATACTCGGCCCCTCCTTGATGAAATTCCTGGTTCCGCCCCTGTTGTTGGCTAACTTCCCCCTTTGGTTGACAACTATTGGAATATGCAAATTCTCTTATCTCGTAGGGGCTATCAAATCAAGCGAACATTTAGACTTGTCCAACATCAAGAGGGTAACGGCCTCTTTGGATGATCAATTCTTTCCTACCCAAAAGATCTTCGAAGACATGCATGTCAGATTAACATTCAAATACATTCACCACATGAGAAACAACATAATTTCAAATGAGATATGTGCATCTATTTTAACCTAATCATGTCATTAATCCGACTCCCAATAATTGGGATACATAAGTGTATGCCTATAACAATTCAAAAGTATCTCACTATAAAATGTCTCAGAGAAAACCAAAAAAAATATGTTGACTGAAATAAACTACTCAAACCAAAATACGAATCCTGACTAGTGCTGGTAACTCTACAGATGCTTTCACTCATCTCAAACGGTACTTTCGTGACTGCTCAGGTATTCATGTTAGGTTCATAAAAAAGAAATTTTATTGAGAAATTTCTCAAAAACAAGACTAAAAACTAACTACTAATGTAATGTGGCAAGAAGGTGTACACTCTCACTCTCTAGGGGTTCGCATGCACACTATGCAAGATCACCCTGAACAAGACTACACCAACTCTCATCCGGTTTCACATATGATATGCATGCTTTTACGTACATTTATTATTGCAAAAAGTAATGGATGGCTTCTTTATTATGTGGTTATAGGGCTTCTTCCTATAGATGAGAAACAATATAAGGGAAATAACCAATGTAGAAATTACATAAAAAAGAAATAAAAAACACATAAATATTATTTCCCATAATAAAACACATAAATATTATTTCTTATAACACTCCCTTTAAACTATGGCAATGTTCCCTTATACTGGAAGTAATGCTACTATCTGAAAATAATAATAATCACAATAAATGCAAGGAGCAAGACTTGGTTAAGAAGGGAGATTCATGCACTAATGCAGGTGTTTGGGTTGCACTGTACTATCCTTGGATAGCTTTTTTTTTTATTTTCTTACATGCTCTCCTGTACTAATACTGGACATTCTATCTTATGAAGATTGTTTGCAGAAACTTTACCAGTATCTCAAATAATGATGAAAATATTTCGGGTCAATCTTTCTATTCAATTTTATCATAATACCAATTGGATTTCTACCAGGAAAAGAAAATTAAAACTAAGGATGGTTACTGGTTCCATTTATATTAAATGGGAATAGCAGATATAGAAGCTTCTTTGGAGCACCTCCTTACAGCCTTTCCTATGGAAAAGGAGGGTTCCATGGACAAAGTTCCCTGAAGTTAAGATCTAACGAAAGGTCTAGTCCACTTAGTTCCCTGAAGTTAAGATCTAACGAAAGGTCTAGTCCACTTTGGATCTAGAAAAGTGTTCAGTATTAGATCTAATCCTTACATAAAAGCGCAGTTGTGTGCACAAAATGCTTGTTGTGCAAAATGCCAGGTAACATCTAGATTCCCCTAGCCCGGGAAAGCATGCAGGACCTGTTTGATTTTGGGTATACTGAATGAGGAATAACGTGGATGTATAAGGAATAATATGTAATTATTCCTAATCCCTCGTTGGTTGGTGAGTTTTATGTTTGAGGTATTAAAGTGGTACAAGATAGAATTATTCATTATTCTCTATTTAATTGTCATTCTTCAGAAAGTTCGACAAGTGATAGTTAATCTTCGATAGGTAGTAAGTGTTGCAGAAAAAACAAGAAGTGAAATCAATATTTATCAGCAGAGCGATCCCTGAAGAGATTTTTCTATTCATTATATTTTTAAAACTATTAGGCATCTAATCTTTTGAAGATGGTGAATCAGTGATAACATATAATTAAGAGTGTCGGTCATGGTGAACTTTACACCTGATCGCACGAGGGTGCGGTGACCCGCAGCTAGATGGGAGATAGGAAGCCCAGTTATAGCAGCAACCGCTTAGTGCACGGGTCTACGATCCCGGTCCTTTTACTTTTTTATATGAGCTCATAGTATTTTTATGCCTCGTTGGGATCCCGACTTTTGACCAGTTCTGTTGACCCTCTGTTTTAGGGTACTAGGCTGGGGGCCCTCGGTTTAAGTTTTCTCACGAGCTTGTTTGCTTGTACCGGTCAGGTCAGTTTTTAAAGTGACTTTTTGGAGAGTCTCTCTCACCTATCTCTGTGGCATATTTTTATAGTAAACCTATCTCTCTACTGGACTGTGCTTCCAATTAGAGGGAGAGACTGAAGAGTCTCTTAGGAGGATTCCTCACCACTTGAGTTTTGGTTACCATTCCACCAATAGGTCTTGATGAGGAGTTACAGTTGATCTCGGAGCTGATTACAGTTAAGTTTGGTTAAAGTTGATATTGGTTACAATTGAGATTGGATTTAATTAAGTTTGTTAGAGTTGAGATCAATCATAGTTGAGTTAGCTACAATTGAGCTTGATGTATAATAATCAATCATCATTAATCTTTAATCATCGACAATTCAGCAGATCTTATAACACTACTACGAGTAATAAGATAAGCTAGTGGATGTGTTGGGAACTTAGATAGGATGCATTACTCCCCATCGCATGCCTACGGAGGCACACCAACACTAAGATATTTTTCACACATTAGAGTCATAGTGTGAGGTCACCCTCAGACCAAGACCACATACTATCCACTAGACTTGGGAATCAGACAGAATTAGGGATCAGATCTGAAATTCATCATCCTCAATATCAAGATCCACCAACCTGATCTCTAAACGATAAAAAGATAATAATCTACAGATAGATCATTAATTAATATATATATAAATATTATACATGGAAAGTTATGGAGTGATGAGTACTCATGGGGCATACATACATGCAGCTTGAAAATAATTTATCACAAAAGTAGCTTGTAAATTTTATATATCAATGCCTTTCTATTTACTTCCTTTTGAAAACACTAAATTACTTGTTATTTTTAATATGTTGGTTTGTACGCAACAACCATTGATGTCCTTTTGTTCCTTGCATGCTTGGTAGGCAAAGCGTTTGTGTCTCAGTAGCTGATTGATGATCCCGAACATCCGTTGTTGTACCAGACAATATATATTTTGCAGTTTATGTACAGTTGATAATGCATAATGCTTTTGTTTCTCTGCTGTTATATCTCAGGATACTTGTATATGATGTAATATTCCTTTTGGTACACGTAAACTATGTGTTAATGCAATGGAAAATTGGTGATGCTTCTTGTTGGCTCTGTGACATTGATTTTGAATGTCATTCCCAAACGTGAAAATTTTCCCCTAAATTTCAACAACATAATGCAATCATTTATGAAAAAAATGTGACGAGTGACATGTAAATGGGTACTTGGATCTGCATGCATCACAATTTGGTATCAGTGCAGCTTACTACGCACATTCACGGTATTGTAATTCTGGTCGCATTAAGTTCTTGGATAGTGACAGTATTCCGACTTGTCGCGAGTCCGAGAGGGAAATATGGCATTTAGTTTCAATAACCATATTTATCACTGATTGCAATTAATTGTCATATAGTATCCCAAGAAGAGAAAATCTTAATTAGAAATGTCATCAAAGGTCAACTACTGTGATTAATGATATTGGTTCTCATGCAGAACCATTACGTCTAGACCTGACCAGGAGATGACTGATCGATTAGAGCATATCATGATTGCACGCACCAACCTCCAACAACAGCAGACTGCCATGAGAGGTCAGCAGATCAGATATTGGCCTAGCAGAGCACCTGATCACTCTGGTGTTCACATGTATCAGTCAGTTTTCACTTCTTACCAGCGAGCCAATGTACCCATGTTCGAGGGCACCGGGACATCAGATGAGGCTGAGTAGTGGCTGAAGAGGGTCTTGAAGGTACTTTGGATGATACATGCACCACGAGACTCGTGGATATTTTTCATGGAGTTTCATTGACAATTTTTGTAGAGAGATGGTGGGAGGGGACAATGTCTGAGTTGGTACACGAGCCCACATGGGATGATTTTGAGACAACATTCAGATCCTACTTCTTTTCTGGGAAGTGAAAGGAGTCCCAATGTCGATTGTTTGCAAAGCTACGATAGGGGTGGATGGCAGCTAGAGAATACTTTGTCTGCTACACCAAGCTGCCATGCACAAGCCAACAATCGCTGCATTTCTAGATGAGAATCTGGAGAAGTTCATCAGAGGGATGTAGGAGGAGGTGCAGGAGAACATAGCAGGATTGCGTATCACTTCTATCTCTAAGGCTATTGGCGCAGCAGAGAAGTTTGAAGAGATACGAGAGAGACGTTTCGGGAGCTCATCTGAAGCGGCACCTATGCCACAGCAATCGTTTGGACTGATTAGACGACAGTTCTAGCAGTCGAGGTCAGTTAGGTGGTTTCTAACTACATGTTCGGCATTTTCTAACGATGCTCGCTCATCTCCAGTGGCTACCTTAGGAGGAGCACTCGCTAGACGTGACACCAGTTCAACACGACCATCTGGGTCATAGAGAGCGGAGAGAGCCCCAGTTGGACCGACTTGAAGTGCAAGCACAACTACCATACCTATCTCATCTTGATATGCTATTTGTGTAATGAGTAGTGGCATTACTGATATCAGTGTCCACATGCTTATTGTGAGCCTCGACCACAACCACAACCTTCACAACCGCAAGCATAGTGTACTGGGAGTTTCCGTGGCAGGAACTCCAACTTGGCTGCCGAGATAGACACAGAGCGTGGCAGGTTCGATTAATGCACGAGCTAGGCGAGGTCGGTTACATGCAGTGACCGAGGAGCATGAACGATCAACAGCTACTGTGGTGAAATATATGATCTCAGTCTTGGGATGACCTTTCCATGTTTTATTTGATTCTGGAGAGACACATTCTTTAATTGCTTCGAGATTACTAACTTCATCAAGTAGAGTTGCAGAGACTCTATATCCTCCATATCACATCCATGGGCCAGGTGGCCAGCTATTCATCATTTCCCTGATAGTTAGTGGTTTTCTAGTATTGACTGGTAGTCATGAGATGATCGCAGATTGTCTGCTACTACATCTTGATGAGTTTGATTTGATTTTAGGCATGGGATGGTAATCAGCTCGTTATGCTCTTGATGATTTCTTTAGGAAGACAGTTGTCTTTAGGATTCCAGGTTTGCCCGAGTTTACCTTTGGGGGTACATTACATGACTCAAAAATGGAGTATATTTCAGTGTTGCGAGATCAGAGACTTGTTAACTAGGGATATGATTCATATCTAGCATTTGTCTGAGAAACATCTGATCATGAGCCAATGACATGAGATATCATAGTAGTGCCAGACTACCAGACATATTTCCTGATGAGTTATCAGGGTTACCTCTTGAGAGAGAGAGAGAGATAGAGACAGAACAAGTTTGAGATTACATTACTACCAGATACACATCCGATCTTGATGGCATCATATTACATGGCCCCAACTAAGTTGAGAGAGTTGAATATGTAGTTGCAGGAGATACTTGACTTGGGTTTCGGGAAGCCGAGCACTTCACCTTGGGGTGCTCCAGTTCTTTTTGTCAGGAAGAAGGATGGATCGATGAGATTATTCATTGATTACTGACAACTGAACAAGAGAATGGTGAAGAATCATTATATTTTACAGCACACCGATGATTTATTTGATCAGCTTCAGGGATCTTCTTCAAAGATCGACCTTCGATCTGGCTATCATCAGTTGATGATTCGAGAGTCAGATATTCTGAAGACAGCTTTCAGGACTCGATATAGACAGTATGAGTTTGTGATGATGCCGTTTGGGCTCATCCAATGCCCCTGCAACATTTATTATTATGATGAACAAGATCTTCCGTCCATACTTGGACAAGTTTGTGGTGGTATTCATTGATCAAGTGCTGATATATTTTTGGAATGAATGGGATCACGCGAATGATTTAAAGATTGTTCTTAATACATTGCGAGAGTACAAGCTGAGCAAGTGTGAGTTCTGGTTATCCCAAGTCTCATTTCCTGGACAAGTCATTTCTGGAGCAGGTATCACAATTGATCCTGCGATGATTAGGGTAGTCATGTCTGGGAGCAACCGAAGACAGTCACTCAGATTTCGAGCTTCCTTGGACTAGTGGGCTACTGTAGATGCTTTGTTAGTGGATTTTCAAGAATTGTTCTTCCCTTGACACGATTGACGCAGAAGGGAGTTCCTTTCATTTGGGATGATTCATGTGAGCAGACTTTCAGGACATTAAAGGAAAGATTGACGACAACAACCATTCTTGCTCTTCTTCCTTCAAGCACCCAGGATTATACAGTATACATAGATGACTTAAGAGAAGGTTTATGAGCGGTTCTGATGCAGCAAGGTCACGTGATTGCATATACCTCACGTCAATTGAGACCGCATAAGCGGAATTACCCCACCCTTGACATGGAGTTGGCAGCAGTTATCTTCACCTTGAAGATATGGTACCACTATCTTTATGGGGTGAACTTCGAGATTTTCATGGAACACAAGAGCTTGAAGTATATGTTTGATCAGAAGAAGCTAAACATGAGACATCGCATGTCGATTGAGTTATTGAAGGATCACAATTGCACGATCTCTTGGCATCCCGGTGTTAAACGAGATTTTTCGAGTTTTAAAATCAGATATAAGTGAAAATAAAAGTGCAATTGTCATTGCAACCCAAATATCTTGCAACAAAAAATTATTTTTTCTTCTCAAGATGAAATAATTACAAAAGAATAATGTGTAGCAAGAGAAATTTTGCTATTTAATTTACATGTATAGTTAACAGGATCGAACTTAAGGAAGCTACAATTCCCAAGGGTTATTCAAATAATCGAAAAAAATCAATTAAAAGAAAAAGGGAATCATAAATGCTAAATATACCTTAGTTTTTGTGAAATTTTTATCTTTTTTATTTTTTATTTTTTGATTTTCAAATTTTTAATGATTTTTAGTTTTCCAAAAAAATACTTTTACAAATGTATTTTTCAAAATAACTTTATACACAAAAGAAATGTAATTTTTTAGATTTTTTAAAATATGACAAAAATGCTCAAAATGTCTAAATAAAATAGTTTTTGTGTTTTGATAATTATTTTACTATTTTTGTAATTTTTCAAATATTTTAAGATTTTTTAAGATTTTAAAAATGAATAAAAATAAGAGAAAATGCAAACAGTGAGCATGCATAATTATTTTGCAATTTAAAAATATGAAATGAGACCAAAAATTGCAGGAACTCAAACCACATTTTTCTGATTTTTTTACAATTTTATATGATTTTTTTAATATTTTTAGTATTTTGCAATTTTTTGGATTTTATAAATAATTAATACATGAAAATATGATAGGAAATTAAACACATAAAAATAAAAATAGTCTAATTTTTTAGAATTTTTGAAGCAATCTTCGAATTTTTATGATTTTTCAAAGTTCAAACGGAGAAAAATGCATGTTTTTAATTTTTTAATAATATCAAATAAAATTAAAATGTAATGAAATTTTTACAAAATGAAGAGGAACAAATCAAAAGCATCATATGATTTTTGTAAAATTTATTGACTAATAAAAATATTTATTTTAATGACAAGAAACATGTAAAATAAAATCTGGAAATGAATGGTTGAAACACAAATGTTTTAATGTTCTGGAAATAAAAATATAACAAAAAAGAATTGCAGTGGAAAATTCGCAAATTACCAAATGGCGCATGCAGAGCGCGTGACTTGAAGCTGGCAGGGGTCTCTTAGCAATTTGTAAAACCTCCAAGGTCTAAATTGCAATTTGTTCAATTTGTTTATACTCACTAGGGTTTCTTGCGCTTCATTTCTTTCCGTTCAAGCTAAAAGGGGTGCCATGCCAAGTTTCTTCTCCAGGGTCAAGGTTGACGGCGGCGAAGCAACATGCGAGGGAGCAAGGTGAAGGTGGCAACGGTGCGCAGGCGATGAGGATGGCTCGCGCGGCGATGATGATCAGTGCTGGAAGGCACGCGGCGGCGGTGGCTTCAGAGAACAGAGGTGGATATTGACGCGTGGTGGAGGAGGTTGCTGTGGTCGCACGGGGTCCAGGCGAGGGAGGACGGTCGACGAAGGTCTCCTTCGAGCGATGGAATAGTGAAGAGGAGCGCAACTGGCGGCGGATGCTCTCTTCGATGGCGCCAGTGAGGTGTGGCCTGGGCATTGCTGAAGACCGACAGGAGAACGAGGTACTTCTTCGCGCGAGGATGGTTAACTGCTCGTGGGCGTCAAGGCGGCAGATGGATGCGCGAGCTTTAGGCGGCTGAACGGCGGAGGGCGTGCTGGCTAGAGGATGATGGATGGGCCTCGCGCGATTGTCGTGCTTGGGGTGCTTGTGGGGCTTGGAGGCGAGGGGCGACACATGCCTCCACTTCGCGGTGGTTGGGCTCTTGCGTAGGTCGAGGCGGAGTTCTCTCTCTACATATAGCCATTGGAAGAAGAAGGGCGACACACACCCTCGCATGGTGGCTCTGCTAGGATGACTGAAAGGCGAGCCACGACGGAGGAACGACGGGCACTATCTGCGATGGGGGAGGGCAGCGCCTGCAACTTTTTTTTATTTTTTTATTTTTTTTCTAAACACATATTCTGTAAAAAAAATTATTTTTATTTATTTTTTATTTTTTTGGAAAGAACAAATATTTTTTTGTAATTAATTTTTTTATTTCAGCAAATAATATATAGATAAAAAATGATATCCGACTCGAGCACGACTACTCGATCCAAAATCAAATGCAAAAATGTGAGAGGATGCAGATCCGATGAAATGGAAGATAGATCCGAGTCTCCGGTCACAGTACGCGGCCGGAGTTGGAAGATTACGTGAGGTAGAACATGAGCGTGGAGAGATCAAGAATACGAGATGAAATCGAAATCGATGGCGGATCAAATCATGATGGGTGATAAAAAATGATTAACTAAGATCTAGAAAAAATGACAACAAAATAAAAATACAAAAATTAAACTAATATTAACCTAGATTAAAGACATGAGAAGAAAATGTGGATCACACCGAGGGAGCAGAAAATACTCTAATAGCCTCGACGAGGGCTGACTTGCTGTCACCGGACGGCTCAGAGGCTAGACTCCTCTCTACAACAAGAAGACTCTCGGAGAATATGCTTCTCTCACCAAATATTGATCTAATCGCAATGGGGGATGAGGAGCCATATTAATAGATAAAAGAATGGAGTTTGAATTTCAAAATTTTGAATGAAGATAAGAGATAAGAAAAAAATTGAAATGAGATAAAGATAAGAAAGGAAATTATTTACATAATTATTTTTATTTATTTTCATCATTTTATTAAGTTACATAATAAATGTTACTTTTTTTATTTTTTGTGAGGGTTATTTAAGGGATTTAACTATATACATATACTATATACATGTGGTATATTATATACATAGTTAAATAAGGAAATTGTTTTTTGTTTTAAATTATTATTATTTTTATTATTATTATTATTTTTCTTTTTATTTTAAATAATTATTATAAAATATTTACAAATACAATATGTACAAATACATGGTAAAATTACACAAACCACCCCAGAAAACTATCTTTCAAAACGTAACTCCAAAAATTATGAAACCACGACCATTTTAAAAATAATGTAATTTAGAATACAATGGAAGTGAGTTTGATCCAATTTGAGTTCATATGGATTGGAATTGGTCTCTCAATTGTCACTTTATGGCTTTTTTCGGATGTGGTTACTTTTATTATGTATGATTATTTTTATTATTTAGAAAATATTTTTATGTACAATTTTGTTTTGAAAATTATTTAGGTTGAGGTCAATTTAAGTACGAATAAAATAGTGTAAATGTTATACAAATATACACATAATAAATGAGAAGTATTTAAAAAATATTTTTTGGATTTTCTGATTAAGGACCTTATCTCCCCATACTTTATTCCTGGTCAATCAGGTCAAGTCTTGACCTTCTCTCGGGGTTCGGATCAGCCTGTATCTATTACATATATACAATCTTTTTTATTTTCTTTTTTTTTCTTTTATTTATTTATTTATTTATTTTAGGTTAACTTAATTAAAATGTATAATATTTACACACAGATGCAGTTAGTAAGAATATGGAGTTAGTATTATATACAAGTGTTTTATAAAGGATTTTAAGCTAAAATAAATGAATAAAGATGATGAAATGCAGATTCATCACCCGGCAAGGGAAATGTGGTAGCAGATGCGCTTAGCAGAAGAGCTCATGTAGAGGGTATGGCTAACTGACTATACACGTGGGATATGCTCGCAGTTTTGATTGATTGGCATCCTTAGGAGAGTGCATCCATATCTACTGTCATGCCTCCACGATTCAATAGTCTTTGGGATCGCATAATAGAAGGACAGAGAATAAATCTTTGGATTCGAGGCAGATACATGCATACTATCAAGGATGGATTTGATGATTTTGTAGTGATAGAATCTATTTTATGGAATGTTGGCTGGGCCATTGTGCCCAATGATGAGCGGTTACGTAGAGACATTCTTGATGAGGCACATAATTTACGATTATCTATTCATCCTAGCAGTACAAATATGCATCGTGATCTACGCCGACATTTCTGGTGGGACGAAATGAAGTGCAATGTGGCACATCATGTTAACAGATGCATGACTGGTCAGATTGTCAAGGCTGAGCACAAGAGACAACCGGACTTATTGCACTCTCTCCCATTCCCGAGTGGAAATGGGAGAGTATCTCTATGGATTTTGTCACTGGATTACCGAAGATGCCATGTGGCCAAGATTCTATTTGGGTTGTGTTTGGCAGGTTGTCCAAGTCATCCCATTTCATACCTGTCAGCATAAGCTACACTCCATCCAGATTGGTCAGGCTATATATGTAGAACATTATCATACTTCATGATATACTACAAGAGGTAGTGTCTGACAGAGACTCGCGGTTTACATCTCACTACTGGAATCAATTCTTTTCAGCACTACATACAGAGCTGAAGATGAGTTCCGCATACCATCCACAGACCGACGAATAGAGTGAGCACACCATACAGATGCTTGAGGATTTACTACATGCATGCACTTTGGAGTGGAAAGGGTCCTGGAAGAACCTCTTGTCGTTAGTAGAATTTACGTACAAAAACAACCATCATTCTAATATCGGCATGGCACCATTTTAAGCTCTATATGGGCGGAGATGCCTCACACCTCTCAGTTGATGTGAGGTAGGTGATCATGCTCTTTACTCTATAGATCTCTTGAAGGAGACTGCAAGGGTTGTTGATCTTGTGAGGAGAAGGCTCCTGACGGCACAGAGCTGTCAGAAGAGCTATTGATAAATGGGAGGAATCGAGGGCCGTATCAATCCACAATGCGGATCAACAGTCGATGCGTCGACCGCTCAATAAATCACAATTAATCAACAGATAACCCACAATATGAATAAAGCAATTAAATCTCAAAAATGTGAAGTTAAAATTTATTATAATTGTACATGCAAATGTGTATAGGTGTGAGCATGTGTAGAGGTCGAACACTGGGAGCAAATGGGAGGAGGCATGAGTATTGCATAAAAATTCTGTCTTTTAGCTCTTGTCCACTTTAATATTTTTGTGGGTTTTTATTTTATATTTTTTAATTTTTTTGGCTTTATAATTTTTATTTGATGTTTAATTTTCTGATTTTATATTTTCTTTTTTATTTTTATCTCTTTTTTTATATTTTTTTTCTTTTATAAAAACAATGTAGACAATATAAGGCTTTATTTACACAATATATAGAAATATATTTATAAAAGCTATTAAAAAAACAAATCCTTAAAATAAATTGTTATTGGGTTTTTAATATTTTTCTAATGTTTTTTGTATTTTTCCAGAAATTTTTGCTACTTTTTTATGTATTTTTAAAGTCAAAAATATCCTGAATATGGGATTATTAAATAAACCAAAATTGATTTTGATTTTAACAATAATAAATAAGTCCCAAAATAACCCAAATTAATTTTAATACATAAATAATAATATATAGATAATTATAAAATAGAAAAACATATTTTTGGTATTTTTATAGAATTTTTATATTTTTATTGGATTTTGGAGAATTTTGATTTTTTTAATTTTCTTTTACTATTTTTAGGGATTTTGTTTTCTTGACTCAATAATAATCAAAATATACTATATATATTGGATTTTTTTTAAAAAAAAATTTATATTTTTTTGGTATTTTATAAATTAGACAAGGATTATTTAGGCTCCTTTTTAATTTTAATAAACAGATTAAATGCAAATGCAAAGTGGACATGTGACATGTAAGTACAGTGCATGGGACATCTAATCCTATTTTTTCGTATTTTTAGAAGCAAGTTAGCTATTTTTAATAAATAGATAAAAGTTACAAAAATATAAGTCTTAGCAGGGCATAACTGCTTTTAAAATAAACTTCAGGGGCCCAGATGCAATTTACCCAACATAATAAAACATTTATTTAAATTTTAAAGACTAATTTACAATATACAAAAATGACAGGGTGTTCTATGCAAAATTTCCACCGTCACGTGGGGACTGCACGTGATGATGGCAGGGACCAAAGAGTAAATACATAAAACACAAGGGCTTAAATGCAAAATGCTCACTTATTTTAACACATTAACTTTTATTTACAGGACCAAAATTAAAATGCAAAAATACAGGGGTTGAATATGCAATTTACCCCTTATAAGGCGCTGGCGGACGACTGAGATGTCTTCACTTATACATGTATCATGCCCTCGTGCACCGATGACTGTTCGTCGATGAGCGGTGGAGATCAGATCCAAGGGAGGATCCAACAGTCGAGGAGTGGCTCCATCGGACGGTTCTGATCAAAACTGAGGACATCTTCTTCATCGGATGACTCTAGGCTTGTCTGGAAGAACTGGGAAGAAGCTCGCCTGGGGCGAGCTTTGATCGATCGTGGCGCGCTCCTCCGGTCTCCCCCATTGTTGCCGAGTGGCGCTATACATTCCTGGATGTCCCTCGGATTTGATGATGGTCTCCACGAGGCACCTGGTGCTCCGACGAGGTAGGGCGGAGCTGAGGAAAAAGAGGAGCTCCATGTAAATGGCTTCTTCAAAAATTGACCCAACACAGGTCCTTTGGCCTCCATACCTGCAAAGAATAATCGCACAAGCAAAAAGACGGATCCAGGGCGCTTATTGGTGGTGAAATGAGCGAGGGTGAAGCGGGCGGAGGTCTCCGGCAAGGGTGGTGGAGATGGAGACATGATCTTCAGATCCGAGGGGGATTTGAGTGTATGGAGGTGCTTGGGATGTAGGGAAAAGGATAGGGAATGAAATGATGGTGGTAGGCAGGTCGGAGACAAAGCGATACACATTGAAAACATTCCCCGGAGCGGAGCTCCCGCGAACTACGAATCGCCAAAATTACGCTAATTACCTAGGTTAAAACTTAAACTAAATGCATATAATCAAAACACTGATAACAAAATCTATCTAAAATAATGAAAAGCGCAGCTCGTACTTGGTCGGAACCAATGAGCAGAGGTGGTCGCCGGAGTGGACCGACGTGGGTGCACTCCTCCATCCGCGAGCCACCGTGAAGCTCAGGGGACCTTCCCCTGTCATGGGTATGCACGCTAGGCCAAGCCCAGGGGCTTTAGGACGTAGGAAATGACCAAATTTTGAAATGGAAGGAGGATGTATTATTTATACACATGTATAACACCCTTATTTTATCGGCCAAAATTAATGAAATCGAGCTATGTAAAACGTATCTAATGATATGGCGTGAATGATGATGGATCTGGGAGTAATTCATTTGAAGAGATCGAAGGCGATGGAGCGACGTATCGCTCGGGAAAAATGGTGGAAGTTGGGGGGACACGACACTTCGGACGGGCTCGATCTTGGATGGGACAGTTGACCAGAGGTCAACGGTGCGAGCCATGCCATTGGGCCACGCAGGCCACAAAATGACAAAACAAGAAATTTATTTAAGAAATAATTAATTAAAAATAGTAGACGATTTTTTTTATTTTTTGTGTATAAAATAAAAAATGTTTATTATTTTATGTATTATTTTATTATGATTTTTATTTATTTTTCGGTGTATTTTATTACAAGTTTATTTTTAATGGCTTATTTATATGTATAATCACCTATATTTTGTATATTTTATTTTATTACTTTATTCTATTATTTTATATATTTATAACTTATTTTTGTGAGTATAAATATATTTTCATTTTATTTTTATGATATTATTTGTATACTTAAATAAATAGATAGGTATATTCTATAGGTATATTTATAGGTATTTTACCTATGTATTATATACATCTTTTTATTTTAATGTATTTTGATGATTTTTATTTTGGTTTTGTATTTTTAATATAATTTATACAATATTTACAATATTAAGAAATATCAAAGAATAAATAATTAAAGATATGTTTCCCCTTTTATTTATATACATGTAGAAGCATAGGTATTTTGTCTATGCTTTTATATAGATTTATTTTATTTTGCATTTTCCTTTTGATTTTATTCTAATTTTAATATGCACATGTGTTATAAATAGTATTTACAAAATTATAAAAATAAGAATTTGCAAAAATAATAAAAATTGAATAAAATGAATATTTTAATCAGTAAAATGTAAAATGAGGGTCAAAAACGTAACTTTCACAATGTAACTCAAAAAAATATGAAACCACCACCATTAAATAGTTTGTGAAAAGTTATATACAATTAGAGATGATTTTCTATGTTTTGAGTTTTTATTGGAAAGATATGGGGCTGTGAAGTTTGGTTTCTGGCTTTTTATTTTGTATATAAAATGCACATAATGTATTATTTTTATACAAACTAAATTTTGTACTTTTATTTACATTATTATATACAACTTTTATGTACAAAGTTTCTTTATTTGATGGATAATTAATAAAGAATAAAATAGGTGTCAAAAATGCATAATTAAAGAATGAATAAATGGGATTTTTATTCTATTTTGGTCCTTATCTCCCCCTACTTTATTCTTTGTCGACCAAGTCAATTCTTGCCTTGGTCTCGAAGTTTAGGGCCGTAAAATATTTTCAATATTTTATTCTTTTTTCTTTTCTTCTCTTTATTCTATAATTTTGGCATTAAAAACCTTATTTTATATACAAATAATACAATAAAGAATGAATGCTATTATGCACAAATTGATGCTATTTACATGCATTTGCTAGGGTTTTTAAGGTCAAAATAATAGAATAAAGGTGATGAAATGGAGATTCATTAGCTATGCAGACCGTCAAAGGAGAAATTTGGAGTTTCAGATATCCAATCCTCTTCTCATACTCCTTTTGCAAATATGACTTATTAAGATTAAACTTAATCTGAACGCATTCCTATAATTACAGGTGGGAGATTGGGTATTCCTCCGAGTATCTCCCATGAATGGAATATAGCTATTTGGTGTTCGTGGCAAACTGGCACCGCGATATGTTAGATCGTTTGAGATTTAAGCTAGAGCAGGGAAGGTGGCCCACCGAGTAGCCCTTCCTCCACATCTTATAGCCATTCACGACGTCTTTCACATATACAACCTGAGGAGGTATGTGCACGACCGTCATCACGTCATCAGCTATGAGAATCTTGGTGTGGAGCCAGATTTGACATACGAGGAGAGGCTAGTGCAGATCTTTGATAGTGTTGTGAAGAAGCTTCACAACAAAGAGATTTCCTTGGTCAAGATGCTATGGCACCAACATAGTGTCGAAGCGATGACATAGGAGACCGAAGCAGACATGCGGGAAAAATACCCATAGTTATTCTCAGGTAATCATCAAAACAAGTCATTTTAATTATATACATGTTGAAAGAATATGGGTTATTCTTCCTTTGAGGTTTTTATGGGTTCAAAATCCTTTGAGATTTTTATGGTCAAATGAATTTCAAACAAAATATATAATGATCTTGACTCGAGTCTTGAGGATGAGACTCCCCTTGAGGTTTTTATAGACATTCGGGTCTGAATAAATCAAACCCGGTCTAACTAAGAGTCAAAAAGTTCAATTAATATTCAATATATTGAATAAACCTAGATAAACCTATAAGTTGCAAATCAAAATTCGTTCGATAGCAATCGATCAAAAGTCGATCGCATCATAAAGCGAGCCATCGGAAAAGCCACGAGACAAATTCGAAAATCGTAAAACAAATCAAGACCACCTAAAAATTTGATTTGGCAAAATAAGATCAACAAAGTCGACCGTTCATTGATCGGAGGTCGTTTGATATTTTAAAATTATAAAATTTAGTCACAAACCGAGATCTATCTCGAGAATTTCGAGAATTATACCTGATCCAAAGTATATTATACTCATATTGATCATCGTTCAGAGACGGTTAAAATATAAGATTCCGAGATTCCAATATATATTGAGATATCGTAATACAGATTGGGTATCGAATTCCTCTTCAAATCTGATCTCGATACGGCTCGAGACCCGAATTTCGGTCCGACTATCTAAATAGTTCATTCTCTTCTTCTTTTTTAATTTCAGATCTGATCCGTTATCCAAATTCATCATATGAATAGCATATTGCATATTACTCATCGAGACCTTTCCAACAGTACCAAGAATATCAAAATCCAACATCAGATGAGGGAGATATGGTCGTTTTACGATCGTGGGTCGGTAACTTGATCCGGATCCGATTAACCAAACTGGGGTATAAAAGAGGCCATGTTTAGGGCTTGGACGATCATACCTATTTCCCACCTCCCAGTCGCTGGAGCTCTACCTCGAAGCTCGCCGGAATGCCGTTGGGGTCTCGGAGTTTTCCGTTCGATTGAGAAGTCGAGCACGCCGACATGAAGATCTCGACATGTGAGACTTGTTCCTCATCTCCATGAGGTATGAATCACCCCTCTTGCTACCATTTTCCGCAATTTTGATTTCCTATGGGCTGTATTCAGGTGTCGTCGTCGGACCGTGTTGGGCATTTTCGGAACTATGCATGCGGGTCGTCGAGAATGGGGTAGACGCCGCACACATCTCTTGAATTCATGCTTATCCTGAATTGTGGATGCATGTTGTCTGTTAGAGTAATTGTGTTATTTGTTTTTTTTATTGTCCTGTTTCTGTAATTTACCCATAGAGCTTTTCTCCTATATAAGAGAGCTCTAGGGTTAGATGAAAGTTTATCTTGCTTAGTCCCTTCAACATGGTATCAGAGCGACGGTCCTAGACCAGAGTTCTCGAAACCCTAACCCTAACCCACCCTACCCGCTGGCCTCTCTCTCCTCTTCTCCTAATCGGCGCCGCCCCTACGCTGCCGCGTGCGCGGCTGCGCCGCTGCTCGCGCGCCTCCCAATCGCGCATGTGGCGTCTCGATCACAAAGTCCTGAAGCACCGCCATCGCCTTTGCGTGAAGCCCTTGCGCGTATAGCGTGCCCTGTAGCGTGTAGCGTGAAGCCCTTCCCAATCGCGCGTGTAGCGTGAAGCCCTTCCGTGAAGTCCTCGCGTGAAGATCTTGCACGCTCTGAAGTCCAACCCCACGCGCGCCCTGGAGCACATCTGCCCCTGTCCTGAAGCACATCAGCCTTGAAGCACATCAGCCCTGAGCACATCAACCCCACGCGTGCCCTGGAGCACATCAGCCCTGAAGCACACGCGCACCTTGAAGTCCCTGCCCTGAAGTTTCTCTGGCGCGTGGAGTTTCTTTCATCTCTCCGCGCGTGATATCCAAATCAGCAAGCGCGTGAAGTCTCTTTCCTGCGCGTGAAGTCTCTCTACAGCGCGTAGCAGGAGTTCCGTCCAAGTTATGGAAGGCGTTGTGATTTGAGTCTACGTTCACAACGGCCTTCCTATATGTTCAAGTAGACTTTATTGTCTAGATTGTGTAACCCCAGTCTCAGAATATTGCTGTCATCATGACAGACAATAAGGTTAATCTTCCGTCTCTGGGTGCCTTTAAAGGTCCAGCACCCGTTGTGAAAATGGACGGCACGAACTATGAACTGTGGGCCATGCAGTTCATGAGTCTTATGCAATGTAATGGCAAGAAGCACATCCTCACACAAGAGGAACCTGTTGAGAAGACTAGGGTTAACGCCTCGTGGGAGGCGGACGATGCATACGCACGTGTATGGTTATCAGGTACCGTGTCCATGGAGATAGCCAATGACATCCTGAGTCAACCCACTGCGAAGGCTATGTGGGATATCCTCGCTGCCACATATTCTCCAGCGAAAAACGAGTCCAAGATCTTACAACTTCAGCATGACATCTTTACATCGAAGCAGAATGGGCGTCCTCTTCATACCCTGTACACCTCTCTGAGGGGTATGTTTGAGAATCTACATGGGTACATTCCATTGACAGCCACACAGGAGCAGCTCAAGGCATACAGGGACTCGGTGATGACTGGAGTGTTTCTAGCAGCCCTTGATCCGGAGTATGATGACGCCAGAACACAGATCCTTACAGATGCCACCATACCACCTATGGAGGAAGCTTATCGCAGGTTGAGTAGACTCTCCATATCTCATGGTGGAGTTCAGACACCATCAGCCATGGCAACATCCCGCGGCAGAGGAGGCTATTCACATTTTCGAGGTAGAGGTGGTCGTGACCGAGGAGGAGGAGGTAACCGACCTCCTAGACAGCCGTGCACCTACTGTCGCAGGACTGGACACACTGAGGAAACATGCTATTTTAAGCATGGGTTTCCTACTACTACGGCACGTGTGGCGGAGCAGGAAGGGGGTCCTTCCCCTGTCCCGGATCAGAGGTTTGAGGAGTTAGTGGCGAGACTTCGGGAGATCATGCCTGGCCAGGGACCAGCTACTACTTCAGGATCCTCAGAGATAGCCGGCTCAGCATCTTCTTCAGGTACAACGTATGCATTTACCAGTAGTTACAGTGCAGATTTATCAGAGTGGATTATGGACTCCGGAGCATCTCACCATTTATGTGGTGATAAAAAATAGTTGGATGATTTTATTGCAACTCAGACAGGACGCTCCGTGGTGATAGCTGATGGGACACACTCTCCCATTACTGGTCAGGGGGAGGTGCAATTGACCCCTGGGATACGGCTTCAGAATGTTCTTTATGCTCCTGATTTTTCCATGAATCTACTATCCATTAGTCAAATCACTAAAGATTTACATTGTCGTGCCATATTTGACCCATCTACTCTTGTGTTTCAGGACATACTAACGGGCAGAGTGATTGGAACTGGCCGTGAGCAAGGGGGTCTTTATAAACTGGTGCAGTCTCCTTATGCTGGTGTCTCTTCTATGAAGGTTGGATCTGTCTCACCTTACATATGGCATCTCCGATTTGGTCATCTTCCGTTGCAAAAGATGGTCCATATCCTTCCACAGATTTCTCCAAGGACTATTTTTCAGTGTGAGGCATGCCAACTTGGCAAACATCACAGGTCGTCGTTTCCGAGTCGTAAAGGTCCAAGTCGTCATGGTCTGTTTGAGTTGCTACATTTTGATATTTGGGGTCCTAGTCGTGTCCCTGACCTTCAAGGACACAGGTTCTATCTGGTTGCAGTTGATGAATTTTCTAGGTTATGTTGGGTCTTTCTACTTAAAAACAAGTCTGATGCTGCACATGTTATCCAGTCTTTCATTATTGAAATAAAGAATATTTTTTCTGCTAAAGTGAAGTTCATACGGTCTGATAATGCTCTTTAATTATGTAGTTCTCACATCTCAAAATTTCTTATGTCTCATGGGATTGTGCATCAGACGTCATGTGCTTACACCTCTTAACAGAATGGGGTGGCTGAGAGGAAACATCGTCATTTGTTGGACATCACCAGGACCTTATTGATTCAGAACCGTGCCCCTCACTCCTATTGGGGGGATGCGGTTCTAACTGCTTGTTATCTGGTCAACCGTTTGCCTTCGTCAGTGTTAGGAGAGAAGATCCCGTTCTTGACTGCGTTTCCCGAGAAGGATCTTTTCTCCCTAACACCACGTGTCTTTGGGTCTGTTGCATTTGTTCATTGCTTCTCTCCTGGTCTTGACAAGCTCTCTCCCAGAGCTGTCAAATGCATTTTTGTGGGTTATTCCAAAACCCAAAAAGGGTATCGGTGTTTTGATCCTGTTAGACGACGGTACTATGTTAGTGCTGATGTCACCTTCTTTGAGTCCATTATGTATTTTTCTCCTACAGGTGACAGACTCACTCACTCGGAGGAAGGAGATGATATCTATGTGCCTCCTCCTCCATCTGTTCCATGTTCTACTCTGCCTCCACCACCACCACCACAGCCAATACCACCACCACAACCTATACCACCACCACAGCCTATACCACCACCACCGCCACCACCACCAACAATTTCTTATCCTCGGGTCTATCACCGTCGACCCTCTGCTCATGTGCCTCCTCCATCATCCAGCACGCCTGAGGTATGTAATGAACATTTGAGTACTACTAATGGCACAGGTGATTTGCATGCGCAGACAGATGTACAGGGCACAGATGATACTACCACTACTCCAGTTGATGATCTTGATCTTCCTATTGCTCATAGAAGGCAAAAGCGTGCGCGGACAATGAATCCCAAATATGGGATGGACTTTGCATCATAGGCCTGTTTGGAGCGGTTGTCCCCGAAGTTTCGCGAGTTCGTCCTTGGGTTATCAGCAGTGGAAATCCCAAGGTCATATCAGAAGGCACTACAGAGCAGTCCATGGCGTTTGGCTATGGAAGAGGAGATGGCAGCGTTGCAGTCTCGTGGTACGTGGAGTGTTGTGCATCCTCCACCAGGTGCGTCAATAGTCGGAAGCAAATGGGTTTTTACTGTTAAGCATCGGGCTGATGGTACGGTTGATAGATACAAAGCCAGGTTGGTTGCTCGTGGGTTCACCCAAACATATGGGGTGGACTATCAGGAGACGTTTTCTCCAGTAGCCCGTCATTCTGCCTTACGGATTCTCATTGCAGTTGCTATTGTGCGTGACTGGCCCTTGTTTCAGTTAGATGTCAAGAACGCTTTCTTGTATGGTGACTTGCAGGAAGAGGTATATATGCAGCAGCCACCAGGGTTTGCTGCTGAGGGGGAGTCCAGTATGGTGTGCCGTCTTCATAAGGCCATATATGGCCTGAAGCAGAGTCCACGGGCTTGGTTTCAGAAGCTCTCGGAGTTGATTGAACAGAAGGGCTTCGTCAGATCTACAGCAGATCATACTCTCTTTGTAAAAAGAGACCAGCAAGGTATTGTGATCATCTTAGTGTATGTTGATGATATTGTTATCACTGGTAGTAATGAGCAGGGCATTCAAGCAGCCAAGGATTTTCTTAGTGAGCAGTTTGTTACGAAGAATCTGGGTACACTTCGTTACTTTTTGGGATTGGAGTTTGCAAGAAATGAGCAAGGCATGGTAATGACACAAAGGAAGTATGTTACTGATCTGTTATCTGAGACAGGAATGGCAGGATGTAGACCAGCTACTACTCCTATGGATCCTAATGTTAAACTCTATGATGATGACTCTGAGGAGGTGGACAAGAGACGGTATAGAGAGCTCGTGGGGAAGTTGTTATATGTCACTATTACCCGACCAGATATATCCTTTCCTGTTAGTAGGGTAAGTCAATTTATGGAGCAACCCAGACAGGCTCACATGAATGCTGTCTTTATGATCTTGAGATATCTGAAGTCGTCTCCAGGTGATGGTCTTCTATTTAGGAAAGATACCTCTATATCTGTCACAGGTTGTGCTGATGCAGACTATGCTGGGTGCCCTAATGATAGAAAGTCTACTTCAGGCTTTATTGTATTTGTTGGCAGCTCACCAGTAGCTTGGAAGAGTAAGAAACAAACTGTCGTGGCTCGATCCAGTGCAGAGTCAGAATATAGGGCAATGGCCCAAGGTAGTGCTGAGATGATGTGGGTTAAATCGATTTTGACTGATTTAACTATTGAAGTACCTCTTCCTATGCATCTTAAATGTGATAATCAGGCAGCCTTGTTCATAGCCAATAATCCAGCCTTCCATGAAAGGACAAAGCACATTAAAGTGGATTGTCATTATACACGGGACTTGATTCAAAAGGGGCTTATTTCAACTTCTTATGTATCATCAGGAGAGCAGATTGCAGACATGTTCACCAAGGCCCTTGCTAGAGGTCCTTTTCATCTATGTTGTTCCAAGCTGAGCATGTTAGATATATATGCTCCAGCTTGAGGGGGAGTGTTAGAGTAATTGTGTTATTTGTTTTTTTTATTGTCCTGTTTCTGTAATTTACCCATAGAGCTTTTCTCCTATATAAGAGAGCTCTAGGGTTAGATGAAAGTTTATCTTGCTTAGTCCCTTCAACACTGTCCATTTTCCGTTGTTAAGGGGTTCTTCGTTGATTATCTACAGGAAGACAATTGGGTATGGAGTGGGGATCGTTATCAGTGATGAAGGCTTACAAGGATAGATGTTGGTCTATGCCTATGAACTTGGTATTAGCGATGGTCTGTCGATACATTTGAAAAGTGAAAGCCCCTAGGAAATTTGGTTCTTTGTGTGGTCATTGTGGAGTAGACTGGTTGCCAAGGTGTACCATTATATATGGTTCCTAATGGTAAATACGATGTATCTTCCGCTTGGATGGACTTGAAGATGTTGGGCACTTGTTTTTTTTGTGTGTGTTATAGTCCTACTGCCAAAAGAATGTTATAATCATTCTAGGTATTTCGATGGACTCCTGTAGGCTTTGATGGGTTGGTTCATATTTTTTTACACATTCTTTTTTTTTCAGTTAAAATAAACATTGGCCATCTGTGATGCTTTTCTTGCACATGCTACAATACGAAACATTTATTGACTAATTGGAAACTTCTTTTAGGTTGGCCATAGTTGAGACTAGAGTTTGTTACTTGTCAAAAAGCCAATCAAAGAAAGCTACCCTTGAGGGAATCTGAGAAGGCTAAATCAATTTGTAGACCTACACTATGATTCCACCATTCGCTAGTAAATTATAAAGTTTCATGACAGAGACATTAACTGAAAACTAAGTTTGAGATGAACGTGTCCAAATTATGACTGTTGTGAAACCACAAAAACCAAGCATCTGCTCATGGGGGTTTGTAGCTCAAGTTAGCAGTGCTTTGGTCCTGTTCAACTTTTCAGTATGATACACATCAGAAACATCACGGTATTTGATGTCTTCTAAAAAAAATTGCATTACCTTCATTTATATATTCCCTTTTTCGAGAGATTTTTTTACGTTTCTTTTAACTAAGGGAGATTAGGTGAATTGTTCGTGCTCAGATTAGGTTTGATTAGTGAATGAATTCTGGAATAATTGCCACTCGTTTGTTAATGCCAGGGATGCTTTCAAAGACCATGTCTTGTTAATATAGTTAGAAAAAGGGCAACACATATCTTTTTTAATATTAAACATTGTTCGATCATATAAGCAAACAGATCTTGGTTTAATTTCTGGAAAAGAAGACAATCTTGTGCAAGTGTTATTTAGGTGCCCTTTTGTTTCATACAAAATCCTTTGTCAAGTCCTAGCTTTCTTACCTCACGTGATAGTGGTTGCATGATCTCGTTGGTTCCAAAAAATAGTATTGGGTCATATTGAGCATTGGATCATATAGTATTGTTGTACACTCCTTTGTTATGAATCCATTTG
The DNA here is from genome assembly GCA_037367405.1 of Ottelia alismoides. Classification (NCBI taxonomy): domain Eukaryota; kingdom Viridiplantae; phylum Streptophyta; class Magnoliopsida; order Alismatales; family Hydrocharitaceae; genus Ottelia; species Ottelia alismoides. Next base: position 809,358 of record JAZKJV010000820.1, on the reverse strand, counting down.
ATAGCATGATGCATGAATAATGGTAACTCTAGACTTAATTCCAGTATAGGTATACGCTTTCAGCGATCTCTATTAAACAAATCCAAGTGCTAGGCAATTCTAGATATATGATTATATTTGTAAGCTCAAGATCTGAATTCCAGTGAATCAAGTAGGGTCCACATTTCATCAGGACTATTGTAAGAGATTAAGCAATGCCACACATTAAGCCATACTTCTTAACTCAAGATCTGAATTCCAAACAATCGAATGTACATTCAAACTGCTTGTCATATCAAGCTTGTGTATTGATTATAACTTACACATGCAGTCTGGGATCTTCGTAAACTTACTTTTGTCAGGTTTGTATCATCGAGACGATGGCAATGAGTATCCATTGAGACGCTCAGTTGTTTCATCATCAAGGGTCGGATCTGTATATGGGCTATGAAATCGGTGCAGTATGAACTCAGAACTCTTTTTTATATACTTCTTCCTTGATGATGGAATTGGAATCCAGAGCTTGAAAAGTCCCTGGAGTACGTAGTCGTCTCTCTCGTACAGAGATGAGAATGACTCCATACTCATCAACTTTGGTTTGACATCCTATCTTATTTGAAACTTAGAACATATTAAACACGGAGCATCAACCTTTATATTGCATATTCACGATCGTTGTCTATGGTGTTTATAGAATGGGGTTGATGGGTAGCGAGGATTGTTTACCTTAGTGTCTTGAATTATCTATGTGTGTTATCTTAACTTAGTGGCTCGATTATGTATATAATGCAATGAAAATAGGTAATAGCTATGAGAATACTGGTATTCGACTCAAGTTGACTTAGTGCCTAAGTGGCCTCATATGAATCTTTTCAAGTATTAAGCTTATTGATAAAGAGAAATAAACCTCCAAGGATATGCATGCCTCCTTGGAAACGTTGATAGAGATTTGGAAAACCGTAATAACTCAGTCGAGAGTAATGCTGCTTTAGCTCACCGTTCGTTGTGTGCACTTCTTAGTGCTTCTTTTGGCATCTTAGTGATTTTTCTACCATGGTGTCGAGCGGCTTTGTACCCGGGTTATGCACCTTGTTCTTTGTGTTGTGCATTGTGTTCTGTGTATTCTCCGCCGGGCGATGATGCCTACAAGATCTATGTGATTCCTCTTGAAAATGTGTGTTACTAAATAAGGGTGTGAGTGGTGATCGTAAGAAGCATTAAGCTACCGTCCAAGCTCATCTTTTCTTATCGGTGTGATTTCTAGGTACTTATAGGTGTTGGCCCCAAGAATAAGTACCCAGATTCACTCCTGTGAGGAAAGATACTAAGATTATAAATAAAAAGCCATAAAATACTATGTTATTAGTAGCGATTATCCAAGATCAAATGTACAAGAAACAAATGAGGAAAATTATCTTTAATGCCGGTCTTGATTCACATGTAACCTCCTAGTATTGTACCTAGTGAGGGTACTAGGTGATATATACAAAACAAGAGTGTGGCAAAAAAGTTAATCGAATTGTAAAACAAAGTCATATATATAGAAATACCTTTGACACCTGAAGTTGTTGCATGGGTCTGCTCCTAAATAACGACATTCAGTTGCCCTCATTATATTGGTGAATAACTAGATCTTGCAACATTATATGCATGTTGTAGTGAAGGACGCTGGAAACCTCCATCTCTATGGTGAAATCCCGACCCATGTGTATATGATGAATCGCTGGGTCTCGCACTCTGTTGAGGTATACTCGAACCACTAACACATCGGGGACAATGTGCTATGAAGTGGCTAGGCTGACGGCAATGAAAATAAACTCGCAGTGAGAGCGATCCTCCTGAAACCATTCCTCCTGGCTTGTGGCTTTGTGGGTGTACCGAAGGTTGAGAGGATGATGCACCGCGACTAGCCAAAGCTTGAATTGAGGTGTGAGATAAAGTGGAACTAGTGGTCGGTTGGGATCGTTGCAAATAGGTGGAACCGATGATTTCTGCGATAGTGAAGTGAATCTCAACGCATTGCTCTACTGTATTGTTCAATATAGGACCGGGTCTGTCCTGCAGATTGTCATCTCTGAGTAGCCACCCACCTTGTCACCTTCGTTGCCACCTTCTTGATAGATGTGAGGTCCAAGGTAGACAAATAGTCTTGTACTTCTTCTCTCATTCCATGGATGAACTGAAGGATATGACAAGATCCTTAAGCGCATCACGGAAGCGTGGAGATCGCATCATATGCGACCAGGAGTGATTAGTCGCACTAGTTTCTCGGGGCAACGGAATAAAAAAAATCAAAAACGATGAAAACACATGATCTGAGAACACTTCTCAGATTGTTTCATCTAAATGACATGGAGGTATTGAGGTTACCTTTTGAAGCGTGGTTGCGATTGAGTCTCTAAATGAAGAGACCTCCTGTCTCAAGTCCGATCCAACAGAGGAGACGCCTACAAGCGCGTTGATGAAATGTGTACTCCTCGCAATCCACGTTGATGATCCACGAGGTGAATCTGCTGATCTTGTCTCATGAGATCCGATGTCTTCTTCACGAGCAAGATGCATCAAAGGAGATGAAGATCCACGAATGGTCAAATCGAAAGCACAACAACATAGCAGCTACGATGACGACTCTCTCTAGGGTATCAAAGCGGACAACCACCATAAGAGAGAGATAAAGAGAGAGTTGGTGTGTAGAGAGAGATATGGAGAGATCATATAATTTGTGCATCTTAAAAGAAACACTAGGGTTACCTCTTCTATTATAGTTTTTTGGGAGTCCATGGATTCCAATCCAAGTGAAACACACAATCAATGGTTGAGATTGATTTGTGTTTCTATTCAATGACCATTATTTTGTTGTAAAAAATACAACAGTTTATTTATATTAAATTAAATATATTGAATAATCAACATATCTAATTTTGAACTAAAGTAATTAACATAGAAGGATAAGGAGGGAAACCACCACCCTCCTAAAAAGGGGGGCGGCCACTCTTGTGACCAAGTAAAGGGTAGTTGTCCACCATCCATTAAATGGATGTTGTTGGCTCCTTTAAGCCTTCACATAAATTACAACAACTTTTGTTGTCAATTAGTTCAAAAAAATAATTCCAAATTATTTTTGTGAATATTGCAATCATTCCATTAAATAATTGTGAATCATATTCACAACCCAAAATAAAATGTAAATTGTATTTCCAATTAATTTCCAATGTGAATCCACTTCATATCAACAATTAATTTGAAGATACTATTTATAATAAGCTCTCTCAAATGTATTATAAATCACAATTATAATATATGAAAATAATATGGACAGTGCCATCCACATTTATCATATCCTTGATAATTAAATCATATTTAATCATCTTGCATCTCTATTCTCATGTGCCCAAGTAACATGAATCACATTCACATTATTCACATGTTTGATAATTAAATCACATTTAATCATCATAGATAACACTCCTTATATGGCCAAATAATATGAATCAAATTCATATTATTCATGATAATTAAATCACATTTAGTTATTAACATCTCAATGCTCAGATACATAATTCACCAATAAAATTATACTTGAACTCTTTCAAGAATAATGCGCTTTCTCCGCGGATACTTGGAGATAAGGACAAGGTGATTGTATGCTCCACGTATAGTGACTTGGATATTGATATCATATCTCAAATACAGATCTTGAGGACTGATGAATATGCATTTCATCATCTTTATTCATTTATTTTAGCTTAAAATCCCTTATATAACACATGTAAATAACACTAAATTCATTCTTTTACTACATCTATTTATTATGTAAATATTGTATATCACTATTTTAACCAAAAATAAATGAATATATAAAGGAAAAATAAAGAAACTAAGAGACTGTATATATGAAATAGATACAGGCTGAATCAGATCCTGAAAGAAGGTCAAGACTTGACGTGATCGATATGAATAAATAGGGGGGAGATAAGGCCTAATTACCAAAAAATCCAGAAAATTCTCTTACCACTTGTATATTTTCATCATATGTATAATATTATCTATATTATACATTCTTTCATTACCAAATTCTTTGTCAATAAAAATTATTTCTTCTTGAGATTCGTAACTAAATCCTTTTATAAAATATAAAAACAATTGCAATTAAAATCTGTATATATTATGTAAATTACATCACTCTCCAAAAGCCACAAAGTACAAACTTTCAAGATCAATATCTACTCCATCAAAACTCCAAATTCATCACACTCACTTTCATTGTACTCCAAATTAAATTATCTTTAAAATGAAGGTGATTTCATAAAATTCAGAGTTAAGGTGTGATGTGGCCAATTGGGGGTATTATTGTATAATATACCTATAAATACTATGTATATTATGTAATTATTTATTTTTTATGCATTATTGTAAATATTTCAATTTTAACTAATTGTAAATATTGTGTTTAACTCATATAAAATACAAATAAAAATCATGAAATCAAATATCAATAAAAATAAAATCATGCATATATACTGTATATGTAACACCACGTAAACTTATACTTATTTAATTGACCTAACAAATTAATTCTTAAAAGTCAAATATAAATACCTTAAAACCCTTGTAAAATATTATAACTAAATAATTGTATAAATAATTATTAAAAATCAAAGGCTTGTATATATAGGTATACATACCTACACCTTGTATTTATTTTAAACCTTACATGTAAATTATTTAATTAATTAACAATAACTAAAATTAATTTTATTTTATTACTTACATTTTTCATTTACATTATGTAAATAAATAAATATATTTTTCAATTTTTTATTGAATTATTTAACATTTTTATTGGAATTTTGTCGTTTAGCCTATTTTGGTTGTATTCTTCGCACGCTCTGATTGGCCAGTCCAGGTCTATTGATCTCGTGTCCTGTCGTTCCTTAGTCCATTTTTCTCTCATGTGTCACTCAAAAACTATTCTTGCTCTCTTCTCCGATCATTTCGCCTATTCAATTCTCTTCCAACCAACCCTCTAGATCCACTCAATCAACACTGATTTGCTCTCTTTTTAAATTTCAAATCTCGTCGGAGCAATCCCTATAAATCACATCATTCACCTCCGCTGCATTTTTGTTCCCTTCTTCTGGATTCTCTGCACCTGAGGCTGATTGCTAGAGTCGAGGCGGTGACAGAGCTTGAATCTCCATAACTGGGAGAGCATGAGGAGGTCTGAGGATCGTGATCCACCCATGCGACCGGAGCTCTCCCTCGTGTTCCGACTCTCTGCCAGACATAGCAGATCGAGGACGATCTCTACCTCCTTTTCACCAGTAGGTGTTGGATGAGAATTTTAGGGTTTTCATTAAACTGAATTATGAACAAGTTGTAGCAATCCAAATCCTGTAATATTTTTTTTATTTTTCTCTAGCTGAATTAATTACAAAAGAAATGTAGCAAGAGATTTTTTTTGCTATTTATTAACCTATATAGCAACAGGATCGAACTCAGGGATGCTATAATTCCCGAGGGTTATTCAAATAATCGAAAAAAATTCAATTAAGAGACAAAAGTAATCTCAAATGCTAACTTCCTTGGTTTTCTGAAATGTTTATATTTTATATTTTTTAAATTTTTTATTTCTTTTGTTTTTTCTGATTTTTAAATTTTTAATGATTTTTAGTTTTTACAAATTTTTAATTTTCAAAAATATAATTTTTAAAAATACTTTATACACAAAAGAAATGTAATTTTTTAGATTTTTTAAATGTTACAAAAGGCTTAAAAATGTCTAAATAAAATCTCTTTGTATTTTTGATGATTTTTTACTATTTTTTGTAATTTTTCATATTTTTGAATTTTTTGGGATTTTTAAAATGAATAAAAATGGGAGAAATGCAAACAGTGCATAAATAAGATTATTTTGCAATTTAAAAATATAAATTAAAATAAAAAATTGCTGCAATTATTTATTTCTAAAAATTTGAATGAATTATCTACAAACAAGACGTCAAATCACATTTTTTGGATTTTTCTACAATTTTATATGATTTTTAAGAATTTTAGTATTTTGTAATTTTTGGGTTTTAAAAATAATTAATGCATGAAGAATGAATAGTACGTAAAATAAACAGAAAGAAAACTAATCTATTTTTTGGAATTTTTTTACGTAATATTTAAATTTTTATGATTTTTCGAATTTTAAACAAGGAAAAAATGCCATGTTTTTTTATCATTTTAATAATAATTAATGATGATAAAATGCAATGGAAATTTTATGCAAAGAAGAAATAAGTGACATGAACTTAACTCGAATATTCCAGATTTTATTGAGCAATAAAAAAATTGTTTCAACAAGAAGAACATGCAAAATAATTATCTGGATAGCATGACCGAAATACAATTTAATATTATTTTTGAATGAAAAACTAATAAGAAATAAAAGAGGAAAAAAGGTACAAATTACCCAATGTGCGCGTGCTATGCACGTTACTGTCTCTAGCGGGGGTGTTTTTGCAATTTTTGAAACTCCGAAGGTCTTTCTCATAATTTATCCAAAAAATATGCTTTTTAGATTGGGGGTGCCCTAGGGATAATGTGCTTCTTCGTTCTTTTCCCAGGAGGCAAAGGGGGTGTTGCCACTCTTGCAGATAATAGAGGCACGACAGGCGTGACGGACAGGGCAGCAATGGCGAATGGATCTGGGCGTGGGCTGCAACGACCAGCAATGGTGCGGGAGCGGACATGAGGGCGGAGTCCAAGCAAAGAGGCTCGGTGGTGCGATGAGGATGCGGCTCCAGGTGGGCGTCAGTGGTGGTAAACGACGTCGATGGTGTGCAGCAAGTGATTGCGGGTCTGGTCAGAGGTAACAGTGGCGGAGGGGCTCCTGACGGAGGGGCGACGCACACCTCCTCACGGTTGCTGGTGACGATGATCGGTGGCGAGGGGGCGGATGCGGCGGTGGCGGCACAATGCTGCCAATTTTTTTTGTAAAAACAGAAATAGAAACTGCAGATTTTTTACTTTTTATTGTAAAATAGAACTATATTTTTTTATTTTTTGCAATTTTTTTAATATTTTTTTAAAAGATAGCAACTGTATTTTTTATTAATTTTTTTATTCCATCAAATAATATATAGATAAAAAATGATATCTGACTCGAGCACGACGACTCAATCTAAAGTCAAATACGAAAAGTGTGAATGGTTTTGGATCTGACGAAATGGAAGATTTGTACCGTTTCTCCGGCCATCGTGCATGGATGGAGTTGAAAGTTCATGTGAGGTAGAACGTGAAGCTATTATATCGAGAAGAATGGCGTGAAGTCGGTAATCAAAGTTGGATCGATTTGTGATGAAAAATTAGGAATGAAAATCTAAAATCTAGAATTAAAATGAACAATGAAATAAAGAAGAAAATTAAACCTAAAATTATCTAGAAGATAGATTGAGAGATAAAGGGATGTGGATCTCACCGTGGGAGCAGAAATGCCGTGATGGCTTCGACGAAGGGCGACACACTGTCACTGGAAGGCTCAGAGGCTAGGCACCTTTCTACAACAAGAAGCTCTTGGAGATTAGGCTCTTCTCACTAAAGATTGTTCAAATTGAAATGAGGGAGGAGGAACCATATTAATAGGGAAAAGAATTTAATTTGAATTTCAAAAATTTGATTGGAGATAAAGATAATGAAAAATTGAAATGAGATGAAGATAAGAGAGGAAGTTAGTGTTTAAATTATTTACATTATTTATTTATTTTCTCACTTTATTAAATTAAATGATAAATCTTAATTATTTATTTTTTGTGAGGGATATATAAGTGAATTAACTATATACATATACTATATACATATGGTACATTATATACATAGTTAAACAAGTAAATTAGATTATTTTTTGTTTTAAAATTTTTATTTTTTATTTTTTAAATAATAATAATAATATATTTACAAATACAATATGTATAAAAATAAATATGGATATATACAATAAATAAATAGTAAAATTGCACAAACTACCCCAGAAAACCATCGTTCAAACCGTAACTTCAAAAATTATGATATCACAACCATTTTAAAGATAATTTAATTTAGAATACAATGGAAGTGAGTTCGGTTCAATTTGAGATCATATGGAGCTGGAATTGGCCTTTCAATTATCGCTTCATGGCTTTTTTTTCGATGTGGTTATTTTTATTCTATACATGATTTTATTTTGTAATTATTTTTATTATTTAGAAAACATTTTTATTTACAAATTTTGTTTTGAAAATTATTTAATTTGAGGTCAATTTATGTACAAATAAAATAGTGTAAGTTTTATACAAATATACACAGAAAAGTATTTACAAAACATTTTTTTGGATCTTTCGATTAAGGACTCTATCTCCCCCTACCTTATTCCTGGTCGATCAGGTCAAATCTTGACCTTCTCTCGGGGTTCAGGTTAGCTTGTATCTATTACATATATACAGTCTTTTTCTATTCCCTTTATTTTCCCTTTATTTCTTTATTTCTTTATTTTAGGTTAAAATAATAATATATGCACAATATTTACATACAGATGCAGGTTAGTAAGAATATGAATTTAGTATATACATGTGTTTTATATAGGATTTTAAGATAAAATAAATGAATAAAGATGATGAAATACATATTCATCATCCCCCTATGCTTTACCTTTGCTAGTCCCTTAGCAAACACTTATTTGAAAGAATAAGTGAATAAAAGAAAAAGAAAGGACAAATAAAGAAATTAGGACAATATTGAGTATTAAACTTATCTTCATAAAATTATAGTATGGAGCTCTATCAGACCTTTGGATTATTAGTGTGGCAGAACCTTAATGGGAAATGGATTAAAAACCTAACAACCTATAAGTTCCACAAGACTCCTATTCAAGTCTCCTCAACAGTCAGTTCAGAACAAGTCTATATAGACAAATTCTTATGACTATGAATCTTTACTTGTACGGTGTAAGTGAAATATAGCTCTCCATCTCAAAAGTAGCAAAGAAATAGCCTCTCTCAACAAGGAAACTCTAGTCCCCCGGTCTAGCAACTCTTTCCTCGAGGAGCAGGGATATTCCCTTCTAAGTTCAAATAGAACTAGCTAAAGAAGAGGAGGTGGAGAAAAGAATGGACGATAACCAGTGTAGCTACCTATCCTTAGATGCATGACCAGTGTAGTCAAGTCATCTAGCTGCAAGCTTACAAAAATTTGAATTTGAAGCTCTTATTATTATTTTTTCTATACTTGTATATACACTCCGGCATGCATTTTACTTTTCAATCATGCCTATCCACTTTTGGAGATTATTCATTTTTTCTCTTTTTTTGACAATATATACAAGGTGCATCATGTAAATAAGGAGTTTTTCCTCTTAAGCTAGTAGAATATCCCTCTTTTGAAGCATTATTGCAACCCCACATCATCCTGTCTTTAGACCTCAATGCTACTAGATTAGGTTGACATGCACTACCCTCCCTAGAGGAAGACGAGAGGTTCCGCCTAGATGTACTACCCTTTTATGGTACTCTAAGATAAAAGACTCTGCCTCATAACTACCTCCACCATGAAGAGCTACATGTAGAATGCTTGTCCAAGATAAGCCACGGTCTGGAAGAATCATGCGTGTCTTGTTAAAATTCTACTTAGACTAATCAAGGCAATATATGAACATAGTCTTATGGACTCAAAGAATTAAGTCTCTAGGACTTGAAAAGTCTTAACTCCAGTTCTTATAAGGTTCCTCTGAAATTAAGTGGATTAAGATCCAACTAAGCTCCATTCTTCAATTTTATTCCAGACTTAGTTTAAATGTCAAAACTATCCGGAAAAATGCACATGCAAATGCAAGAAAATATGTACAATAAAGAAAGCAATTTTTTTGAAACAATTTTCTAATTTTGAACTTTTTTATAAATTTTTTAAAAGAAAAATGATGCACATGTAAAAAGAGTTTTTTTTGAAATTTTAATTATGTAATTTTTATATACTTTTTGGTTTTATAGTTTTTAGGGATTTTTAAGGGGAAAAGGGTTATTAAAATATATACAAGTATAGACAAGGATTTTTTTAATTTTTATTTTTTTGTTCTTTTATTCCTTTTGTTTTTTTTGTTTTATTTTTTGTTTATTTTTTTGTTGGTTTTATTTGTTTTTTTGTTTTATTTGTTGTTGTTTTTTGTTTGCTTTTTTTTAAAAAAGGTTACCAAAGTCTATATACACATGTAGATTTTGCGATTTTATATACATATCCCAAAAATAATCATATTTAAAAGTACGAGTTAAGTCGAGAGTATATATACATTATATACGCCACCCCCTATACTTAGCTTGAACTATGTCCTCATAGTGATCAGAGAGCGGTAAAGGAAGACATAACTCGTGCTAAATATAGAAAAGTGAAAAGACTCATATGCTACAACGACTCAAAGAATATGAAATGAATAGAAGTCGGTAATCCTCCCTATACATAGGATCAAGTAATGCTAAGTATAGAAGACTGTACAAATGGGAAGAACCGAGGAAGAGAATGTACAAACTCAACGGCTCATCTTGCCCCCTATACTTAGGTTAGAATAGCTCTAAGTATAGAATATCAACAAGTTGGGGGACAATCAAGTGATCGGAAGAATAAAAACACAAAAAAGACGACATGAACAACATCACTCCCTCTATACTTAGGGTAGAGTATCCCTAAGTATAAGCAACAACAGGAGTAATGAACAGGACGAATATGAACAACACAAGTCATTCACCCCCCTATACTTTTAATAAAGTACATCCTAAGTATAGCATATAGATACAAATAAGAGATAAACGGAAGAAGGAAGGAGCAAATCAAGACATAACACATATATACAAGGTAGAAATGGTTGAGGAGCTTCTCGACAAGCACTAGAGTTTACGCTCCTAGCTGGGCTCAAAGGCTAGGACAACAAAGTATCAAGGTTCAGGGCGGCATCTGTAATGCGAATACCATACTATCGCTGTTGTCTTAGTGTGAGAACAACAATGTGGTCAACAATGAAAATGATGACACCTAGATAGGTAATCATGCGGGTGCCTGCTACCGGGTGAATAGATGTGTATATAAAATCAAGCACCAGTAGCATAAAAGAAATCTTCGGCTCATGGTTAAAGTGGAGTGAATGTGTGGAGTCGAAAAAATTGAACATGGAGAAAGAAGGATCAATCATGGAATCCTCCACGTCAATCATTGTCTCGAAAATGTATGGAAGGTCACGATCAGGAGACTCAACAAGAAAGTAGATATCTGATGCATGTAATGAAGAGAGATTAGGTGTAGCATCGAATAGCTCAAGGGTCAGCTCATCCTTACGAGGGTCGTCAAGGAGAGAAGAAAGATCAGACACAAAAAGATCCGAAGTATCGGAAGAACCAAAACACTCAGAATATTCAGAAGACTCGGTCTCGTGATATGATAGATCGGATGCACAACCAGGGAGTGAAATCGAGTACAGAGTACACACCACCCGCAGATAACCCTCAGGGAGATGTGAGAAATCGGGATAATTCGAGGGAGAGAACGAATGATTATATTCAAATAACGGGTTCTCTCTCGAGGTAAAAGAAAAACTGTCCAATGGATCAAGAATATCAAGCTCAAAGAAATCTTGGTCAAGATCAAAGAGATCATTGACCTGCCAGATTGAAGGGATCTGAGCTTGGGAATTATTGGACAGCATTTGACCCTCAGAATGAAGGGTGGGAGGGAAGGAAAACATGAGTGATGATTTTTTTTTAAAGATTGCTAATGATCTGGAGAAAACATCGTAACTAACTCAACACCAAGCAGAAACAAACACAATGCAATCCCCCATTTCACGAACTCAACGCAATGTGAAGATCGCAAAGGTTTGATTAATTATCTTATCAATTTTAGAGTTAGGTGATCAAACACAAGTTGTACAAACACTTAGGTTGGTTTATGGGATTTGGGCCCTAACCTTACTGTGTAAGCTAGAAATTTAAAACGAATATACTGAGGGGATTACTCTCTCAAAACAATGATGTGAATCAATTGCCTTTCATTTTAATAGTCCAATTGATATTAGCAGTCCTAATTTTAGGCAGTTGTCACTTGGTTTGAATATTTTCAATGAAGCACCTACCAAGTATCCAATTTCCTTTCTAATTTATGTGAGTGAAAACAAGGAAGGAGATCGGAAATGCCAATGCACGATTAAACACAATGAAGCATGCAGGGGTTAGAGATGTGTACCTTGTCGCTAACACTCTACATGTCGGGTTATCCTTGCAGAATTTAAATACAGAAAAATAAACTAACCTATATGATGCAAGTGAACCGTCCTAACAATATCATCTATAACAATAAGAACCAATTAAATTTGACTAAGGCCAATTACGCTCTATTCTATAGGTACAGAAATTCTTGTTTAGGGTTTTTGGATCTAATTAATTACCTAGCTCAATCAAATTAATTAAAGTAATCAATAGGTGGCTCATGAAATCTGCGTGAAACAAATAAAAATAAAGCGATGAAAACAAAACCAGTGAGGTCCCCAAGTGGACCGACACTTGGCAAAACAGACCCCGCAACAAATGAATGTTTGTTTACAATAGTTCAAATGCTAGAAATAAATAAAACAAAGTCTAAAATATTTTTTTGGTCTCATTCAAATCTTCTTCTCCTCCTCTCACGCTCTCCTGCAGTTGAGTGAAGAATTAAGCCGCCTCCACTTTGCTTGGATGCTTGGGCTCTTCTAGGATCGCCTCCTTCACTCTACGGGCCCTCGCAAGAAAAAGGAAAGAAAGAATGTGTAAGAAACACAATTATCACAAATATGGGCAAGAAAAATGAATTAAATTCAGTGAATATGAATAATGGAATAAATAGGGAAAAATATAAACAGATATTTACAACCAAAAATAATAGGTTAAAAGAGAAATTTAACTAACCTCACCATGCCTCCCCGACAACGGAGCCATTTTGTTATCACACTTTTCTCGGGTTTCTATTTAATTGAGTTATGAACAAGTTGTTGCAGCCTAAATAATCCTGCAACAATTTTTTTCTCAAGCTGAATTAATTACAAAATAAATGTAGCAAGAGAAATTTTTGCTATTTAATTAACATGTATAGTAATAGGATCAAACTCAGGGAGGGTACGATTCCCGAGGGTTATTCAAATAATCGAAAAAAAATAATTAAGAGAAAAAGGAAATCTCAAATGCTAACTACCTTGGTTTTTATGAAATTTTTATCTTTTTAATTTTTTTATTTCTATTTTTTATTTTTTTAATTTTAAAATTTTTAATGATTTTTAGTTTTGCAAATTTTTAGTTTTCAAAAATATTATTTTCAAAAATACTCAATACACAAAAGAAATGCATTTTTTTTAGATTTTTTAAATATTTCAAAAGGCTTAAAATGTCTAAATAAATTTTTTTTGTATTTTTTATGTTTTTATTGTTTTTGTAATTTCTCAGAGATTAGGATTTTTAAAATGAATAAAAACAGGAGAAAATGCAAACAGTATGCAAATAGGATTATTGTGCAATTTAAAAATATAAAATGAAATCAAAAATTGCTGCAATTATTTTTCCTAAAAACTAGAATTAATTATCTACAAACAAGAAGTGAAATCACATTTTTTGGATTTTTCTATAATTTTATATGGTTTTTTTATGATTTTGAGTATTTTACAATTTTTTGGGTTTTTAAAATAATTAATATGTGAAAAATGGACTGAAAATAAACTAAACAGAAAGAAAACTAATCTATTTTTTGGAATTTTTTGTGTAATATTTGATTTTTTATGATTTTTCAAATTCTAAATAGGGAAAAATGCCATGTTTTTGATTTTTTAATAATAAAAATGATGATAAATGTAATGAAAATTTTATGCAAAGAGTAAACAAATGACAGAAACTTAACTTGAATTTTCAAGATGTTATTGAGCAATAAAAATATTTGTTTCAACAAGAAGAACATGTAAAATAATTGTCTGGATAACATGATCGAAATGCAATTTGTTATTATTTTTTAATGAAAAACTAAGAAATAAAATAGAGGGAAAAGGTGAAAATTACCCAATGTGTGCATGCTACGCACGTTACTGTCTCTGGCAAGGATGTTTTTACAATTTTTGAAACTCCGAAGGGCTTTCTCGTAATTTTTCCAAAAAATATGCTTTTTAAATTGGGGGTGCCCTAGGGTTACTATGCTTCTTCATTCTTTTTCCAGAAGGTTAAGGGGGGTGTCGTCGCTCTTGTAGATAGCGGAGGCACGGCGGGTGTGATGGACATGGTGGCAACAACGAATTGATCTAGGTGCGGGCCGCGACAGTCGGCGATGGCATGGGAGCGAACGTGAGTGGCGGACGCCCGATGTGGTGAGTCCAGACGGAGGGAGGCGGTCACGGCCCAGATAGCTTCTCCTCCATGCGATGTGGCGAGTCCAGGTGGAGGGCGGAGTCCAGGCAAAGAAGCTCGGTGGTGCGATGAGGATGTGGCTCCAGGAGAGCGTCAGTGGCGGTGAATGGCATCGATGGCGAGCCACAGGTGGCTGCGGGTCTGGTCGGAGATGACAGTGGCTGAGGGGCAACACACGCCTCCTCACGATTGCTGGTGACGACGATCATCGGCGAGGGATCAGATGCGGCAGTGGCTGCATAGTGCCGCAAAATATTTTTTTTGTAAAAACAGAAACAGAAACTATAGATCTTTTTGTTGTTTTGTGTTTTTTATTGTAAAAATAGAAACTGTAAATTTTTTTTCTTTTTTGTAATTTTTTTAATATTTTTTGAAAAGACAAAAACTGTATTTTTTATTATTTTTTATTCCAGCCAATAAAATAGTGATAAAAAATGATATTTTAATTGAGCACGACAGCTCGGTCTTAACTCAAATATGTAAAATGTGAATGATTTTGGATCCGGTGAAATGGTAGATCGGAACCATGTCTCATGCCACCGTGCGTGGATGGAGTTGAAAGGTCGTGTAAGGTAGAATGTGAAGAGATGAGATCGAGAAGAATGGTGTGAAGTCGGTAATCAGAGATAGATCGATTTGTGATGAAAAAATAGGAATGGAAATCTAAGATCTGGAATTAAAAATGAACTATGAAATGAAGACAAAAGTTAAACCTAAAATTATCAAGAAGAGAGATTGAGAAATAATGGGATGTGGATCCCACCGTGGGAGCGGAAAATATCGTGATGGCCTCGACGAAGGCCGACACGTTATCATCGGAAGGCTCAGAGGCTAGGCACCTTTCTACAACAAGAAGCTCTTAGAGATTAGGCTCCTCTCACCAAATATTGATCAAATTAAAATGATGGAGGAGGAGCCATATTAATAGGGAAAAGAATTAAATTTGAATTTCAAAAATTTGAATAGAGATAAAGATAAGGAAAATTTGAAATGAGATAAAGATAAGAGAGGAAGTTAGTGTTAAAACTATTTACAAAATTTATTTTTTTATTTATTTTCATCACTTTATTAAATTAAATAATAAATTTTAATTAATTATTTTTTGTGAGGGTTATTTAAGGGAATTAACTATATACATATGGTACATTACATACATAGTTAAATAAAGAAATTAGTTTATTTTTTTAAATTTTATTTTTTTTATTTTTATTTTAAGAAATTATAAAACAATTTTTTATAAATATAATATATATAAAAATAAATACGGTATATACAATAAATAAATGGTAAAATTGCACAAACCACCCCAAAAAATTGTCTTTCAAACTATAACTCCAAAAATTATAAAACACATCCATTTTAAAGATAATTTAATTTAGAATACAATGGAAGTGAGTTTGGTTCAATTTGAGTTCATATGGAGCCAAAATTGGTCTTTCAATTATTGCTTTATGGTTTTTTCCGGATGTGGTTAGTTTTATTCTGTACATGATTTTATTTTGCAATTATTTTTATTATTTATAAAATATTTTTATTTACAACTTTTGTTTTGAAAATTATTTAATTTGATGTCAATTTATGTACAAATAAAATAGTGTAATTTTCTACAAATATACATAGAAAAGTATTTACAAAATATTTTTTTGTGGATTTTCTGATTAAGGACCCTATCTCCACCTACTTTGTTCAAGGTCAATGAGGTCAAGTCATGACCTTATCTCGAGGTTCAGGTCAGCCTGTATCTATTACATATATACAATCTTTTTTTTTCTTTTTTTCCTTTATTTCTCTATTTCTTTATTTTAGGTTAAAATAATAATATATGTACAATATTTACACACAGATGCAGGTTAGTAAGAATATAGATTTAGTATTATATACATGTGTTTTATAAGGTATTTTAAGCGAAAATAAATGAATAAAGATGATAAAATGCGTATTCATCAGTAGGTAATCATTGGTAGTTAGTTTTAAATTTTACAGTTTTATTTCGCATATCATTTACATTTTAAGGTAAAAATCCGATCTTCGCTTTCAACCTTCAATCACCAGATCGGAGGGATTCCATTCACGATCAACCACCCTCGACTCGACCAACATATTCACCTCGTGTTTCTCCATCTCTTCCACATCTGACCACCCTTGGATCTCTTTTGGTATGAGGATCGAGCTCCATCCAATCGCCCCTGTCGGAGCCCTCCATTCCCTCACCATTTCCTTAATTTTTTGCTTCAATAAGTTTGTCGGAGCATTGCCTTTGAGCGCTTGTGTCATTGTAGGAAGGAGGAGCGTAATTAGGATCACTATCTAACATCTAGAGGATGACCTGCAGCTCTAGTATATGAGACCTACATACTTGGGATTGAGTGTCATCGAACCCCATTGTCACATCCATTTGATGTCAGACCGTCGTAGGAGCAAGATCAGATCCTCTGGAGGATCTGAGGGAGAATATTGAGCAAGAGATCGATGATTGAACTTCATCGAGCAACTCCTTCATTCCAATTCTTCCAGAGGCATTCAGAGCCGTACGATCAAGAACGTTGCCCTAGTTTAGATTGCAGTCATCAAAAAAGCCCAAATCCTTAACCGTTGATTAGATTATCATGTGCAGATCGAGATCGTTCAAGTATGTGCTTCATCCATAGTCGTTCGATAAGATCTGCAGTGCTCAGAATCGTTCCTCATGTGACATCATTTAAGGGTACATTTGCATCCAACACCCTACCTTGATTTCATTTTAAAATAAGTCCCTGTGAGGAACATGTCATCTTATCTTTATGAATATTTGCATGTTTCCCCTTAATCTTTATTTTAATTGCATTTAAGTCTGGCTTGAACTGTAGCGCATTTGTAAGACGTGACTTTTGTTTATTTGCAATATATAGTCTACAGTTTTGAGTTAATGTTTGAACCTTGAAATTAAATTAATTGCATATTGGTCCTGTCCAGCGAGGCGAGTGTGCCTTTGTGCGTGTTTATGGGGAAATTTATATATTTTACCCCACTATTTTCTATTTGTTATTACTCAGTCTACAACTTTAAATAATTATGCTTAGGACACTGTGAGTCTACATTTAATTTACATATTAAAAATCAAATAAAAAAATCAAAATCCCTTTAAAAATTCCACAAAAATTCATATACGTTCCTGTTATATCCATCATGCATCCATAAATCGCATTTTGCATTTTCATTATTTTTGTTATTTATTAAAATTCAATAACCTCATAAAAACTCCTTGTTTGCATTTAAAAATCAATAAAAATAAAAAGATTTGCATAAAAAACTCATGTTTGTTTATTGGATTTATTTTAATTTATGTCCAATTTTTGCAATTTTATTCCTCATAAAAATCATAAAAAGCACAAAACTCTTAAAATCATTAAAAATTCATAAATAAAATTCTAAAAATCGAAAAAATCATAAAATGGATTTTTGGAAATTACAAAAAATTCTCTTTTATTCTGTGAATAATCCATCCATTTTTTATTTTATTTGACATTTTAAAAATTCAAAAATAATCAATTAATACTCTGTGTATTTTATTCTCAATTTTTGATTTATATAATTTTTTAATTTTCTGGTTATTTTTTACATAATTAAAAAAATACAAAAAGAGTGGTTGAGAGTGTGTCTTATTTTTCTTTAATTATTTCATTATTTTGGAAAATAAAATAATCATTTGCAAATTAAAAATTAAAAATCAGAAAACCAAATAAAAAATTTAAAATTAAAATCCTATAAAAATTTGAAAATTCAAAAACACTAAAACCTAGCGTAGTGTGCATAGAGACTCCTTTTATTATTTTCGTGTGATTTTTCATTGCATTGAATAGCTCTTGGGATTTTTGTTGCCTCTCTGAGTTTGATCATGTTAGCTATACATGTAAATTAAATAGCAAATTCTCTTAGTACATTTTCTTCATTCAGTTTGGCTTGAGAATTGAATAAAATTTTGTTGAGGGATTTTTAAGGTTGCAACGACACTGCTCATTAATTTCAATATTTTTATATTTAACCCCAGAAATTTTCTTTGTTCAACAAATGACATCGTTGTCAGGAGGTATGGCGAGTGTAGTTAGGTTTTTCTCTTGACCTACTATTCTTGGTTGTAGATACTTGATTTTCTTTCTCACATTTTTGTCTATATTTTCTGACATTTATTTCATTGTCTATAACCATTGTCACACATTCTTTATCTACATTTTTGTCAATAATTTCTTTCATTGTTTTCTACATTTTTGTGCTTAACTGTTGTGGATCTGCATTTTGTTGAGGAGTGAGCACTCAAATTGAATATTGTGTGTCGTGAGGGAGCTCATACAGAGCTTGCAGAATCCAATTTGTCGGACACCGAAAACTCCCCAAGATCAGAATTAGGAATTTATTTGAGATCCATATTCGCTTGCTCTTCTCATTTTTCTTCATATCCACATCATTGTTGCTTGTCTACATTTTCATGTTAATTTTCACATTATTTTTGCTCATATTTCTATAATTGTGTCTCTTACGCATGCTTGTGTTTCCTCTTTCTTGCGAGGGCCCGACGAGCGAGGGCGGGTATTCTAAGGAGTGTCGACGCACCCAAGCGAAGCGGGGGAGGCTTGATTCATCACAAAGGCGCAGAAGAGCGTAGAAGGAGGGGAAGAAGATTTGGAGGAGATCAATCATTTGGAGCACTTTGTATAGATATCTGCTGATTTATTCCATCATTTTATACATTCAAAACTCTTGTAAAAGGATATTATATACCTTGTGTGCGGGGTCTGTTTCACCAAGTGTCGGTGCACTTCGGGGACCTCACCAATTTTTTTTTCATCGCCTTCTTTTTCTTTGTTTCACATGATTTTATGTGCTTGAACCCTTAGTGATATGCTTTACTAACTTACTTGAGTCAGGTAATCAATCAGGTCCAAAGCCATAAAAAAGAATTTCAGCACCTATAGAGTAGAGCGTAATTTGGACTTAAATTAATTGGTTCCTTCCCGCTAATAGAAGTTATTATTAGGACGGTTCACGTGCATCATTTAGGATAGTTTATTTTCTGTATTTGAATTCTACGTGGATCATACTGCATGTAGAGTACTGGCGACAAGGTACGCATCTCTTATCTTCTGCATGCATCATTGAATTTTATCGCACATTGGTAATTTCGATTTCCTTCCTTGTTTTCACTCACATAATATTAAAAGGAAATTGGAAATTCAGTAGGCGATTCACTGAAAAATCCAAAAAAAAATGACAACTCTATAAAATCGGGACTGCTAATACCACTTGACCTCAAAATTAAATTTAACAAATTCATTCCTCGACCCTCATTGTATTCGCATTTTATTTACCACGTACACATTAAGGATTAGTGCCCCAATCCTAGGCCTTCCTACGTGTTTGTAAAATTTTTGTTTGATAACCTAACTCTAAATTCGACAAGATTAACGATCGGTCTTTAACGATCATCACAGAGTTGAGTAGGTGAATCTGGGGTTGCATTATGTTTGTATGTGCTTGGTGTGGAGTTTGTTACATCCATCTTCTCGTGATATTTAGCTATCACACAAAAAATCATCAAACATGTTTGCCCTCCTTCCCACCCTTCACTCCGAGGGCGATATGTTGTCCAACATTTCCCAAGTTCAGATCCCTTCATTCTGGCAGGTCAATGATCTCTTTGATCTGGACCTAGATCTCTTTGAGCCTTATATTTCTGATCCATTGGACAGCTTTTCTCTGACTTCGAGAGAGAGCCTATTATTCGAGCTTGATCATTCATTCTCTTCCTCGAGTTATTCTAATTTTTCCCATCTCCCCAAGGGTTATCTACGGGAGGTGTGTTCTTTGTACTCGATTTCATTTCCAAGATGTGCATCCGATCTGTTGGATCACGAGACCGAGTCTTCTGATTTTTCTTCTGAGTCTGAGTTGTATCTTCTCGACGACCCTTGCGAGGATGACACGATTTATGAGATATTCGATGATTCACCCAACTTCTCTACATTATGTGCATTGGATATCAGTGATTCTCATGATCTGGATTTTCCATATCTCCTTGAGATGGCGATTAACGTGGAGGATTCCATGACTGATCCTTCTTTCTCCACGTTTTATTTCTTGGGCTCCACCATTTCACTCCAATCTGATCCTAAGCTGAAGATTTCTTTTGTGCTATTGGTGCTTCATTTTATTAACACCTCTATTGACTCGATAGTAGACACTCGCCTGATTGCGTATTTGGGTGTCATTATTTACATTGTTGGCCTCGTTGTTGTTCGCACACCAAAATGACAGTGACAGCACGTCGCTCGCATTATAGATGATGTCCTGAACCTCGATACTTTGTTGTCCTAGCCTTTGTGCCCAGCTAGGGGTATAAACTCTAGCGCTTGTTGAGAGGCATCTCAACAATGTCTACTTTGTATTATATGAGTTTTGTCTTGATTTGTTCTTTCCTTCTTCTGTTTTATCATTCACCTCTTTTCCATGTGTATATATGTGTGCTATACTTAGGATGTTCTCTATCCTAAGTATAAAGGAGGTGAATGATTTGATTTGTTCATATTCATCTTGTTTCATCATTCTTGTTGTTGTTTATACTTAGGGATACTTTACCCTAAGTATAGGGAGGTGAGGTTGTTCATACCTTCTTTTTCATGTTTTCTTTTATTTACCAAGGGAATCTCACTAAGGATACTACTTTTTCGGACTGCCATTTCTTCTGATCTCTCGCCTGTCCTTCAACTTGCTGATATTATTTTTCTATACTTAGGGATCTTTCACCCTAAGTATAGGGGAGGACAGGTCGAGTCGTTGAGTTTGTACATTCTTTTCCTCGATTTTTCATGTTTGTACAATCTTCTATACTTAGGATTATTTGATCCTAAGTATAGGGGGGATCACCGACTTCTATTCTTTTTATCTATTCGTTGAGTCGTTGTTGTGTAGTATTCTTTTCACTTTCCTATACTTAGCACGAGTTATGTCTTCCTTTGTAACTCTTTGATTACTATGAGGACATAGTTCGAGCTAAGTATAGGGGGTGTCGTATATATTGTATAAATACTTCGGCCGTAACTCGTACTTTTATTAATAATATAGCTCTAAAAATGTGTTGTTTGTAAACTATTTGTAAAATTATTTGCTGTATAAAACTAGGTATATTTTATAAAATGTTTGTAAAACTATTTTATCACGAGGGATACAAATTGTGGGATATATATTCGTAAAACCCATGTGTGTATAAAAACTTTTATCATCTCCCCTTATGTAAAATTCTTTATTGTATATACAATTTTTATAAAAAAAACTTGTATCAAATACTTGTGTATAAAATCCTCTTGTAAAACCTTTTATAAGATTTGTATAATCTTTGAGTATACTTGTATATATTCAGTTTACTAACCCTTTTTCTTTTTAAAAAAATGTTTAAAATCCATAAAAATTTACAAAACCCTTTGAAAACTTGTTCAAAAAAGATTTTCCTTTTTCTTTCTTTATTTCTAAAGTTTTTTTGTACTTCTTGCATTTTTCATGTGCATTTTTCAGGATAGTATTGACATTTATACTAGTCTGGAATAAAATTGAAGAATGGAGCTTTGTTATTACCTTAATCCACTTAATTTCAGAGGAACCTTATAAGAACTGGAGTTGAGACTTTTCATGTCCTAGTGACTTAATTCTTTGAGTCCACAAGACTATGTTCACATGTCATCTTGATTAGTCTAAGTAGAATATTTAACAACACACTCATGATTCTTCTAGACAGTGGCGTAACTTGGACAAGAACTCTACATGTATCTCTTCAGGGATTTGGTGGTGAGGGGGCATAATCCTTTGTCTTGGGTAGCACACGGGTGTGTAACAACTAGTGGAAACATCCTTCTTCCTCTAGGGAGGGTAGTGCATCTCAACCTGGTCTAGTAGCATTGAGGTCTAACGATAGGATGTTGTGGGGTTGCAATAATGCTTCAAAAGAGGGGTAGTCTACTGGCTCAAGAAGAAAAACTCCTTATGCACATGTCGCACCCTTGTATATATTAAAAAAAAAGGAAAAAATGCAAAATCAAAAACTCTAGAAAATTTGGCAGGCCTGATTGAAAATAAAATACATGTTGGAGTGTGTAGTCAATAAGCAAGGATGAGCTTCAAAGTCGAATTCTTGTGAGCTTGCAGCTGGATGACCTGGCTACACTGGTCATGCATCCAAGGATAGGTAGCTACACTGGCTACCATCCATTCTTTCTCCATCTCTTCTTCTTGAGCTGGTTGTACTTGAATTTAGAAGGGAATATCTCGACTCCTAGATGAAAGAGCTGCTAAACCATGGGACTAGAGTTACCTTGTTGGGGGAGGTTGTTTCTTTACCACTTTTGAGGTGGGGAGCTATATTTCACTTACACTGTAGAGGTAAAGATTCATAGCCGTAAGATTTTGCGTATGTAGACTTGTTCTAACATGATTGTTGAGACGACTTGAATAGGAGTCTTGTGGAACTTGAGGGCTGTTAGATTTTAAATCCATTTCCCAATAAGGTTCCGTTAAACTAATAATCCAAAGGTCTGATCGAGCTCCATACTATAATTTTCTGAAGATAAGTTTAATACTCAATATTGTTCTAAGTTCTTTATTTTTCATGTATTCTTTTCTTTCTCTTTTATTCAAATATTCTTTAAAATAAGTGTTTGCTAAAGAATTGGCAAAGGTAAAGCACAGGGGGAAGATGAATATGTGTTTCATCATCTTTATTCATTTATTTCATCTTAAAATCCCTTATAAAACACCTATAAATAACACTAAATCCATTCTTTTACTAACTCTAATTATTATGTAAATATTTTATTTTTACCAATATTTTAACCTAAACCAAATAAATAAAATAATAAGGGGAGAGAAGGCCTAATTACCAGAAAATCCAAAAAATTTTCTTGCCACTTGTATATTTTCATCATCTGTATAATATTGTCTATATTACACATTCTTTCATTACTAAATTCTTTGTAAATAAAAATTATTTATTCTTAAAATTCATAAATAAAACCCTTTTATAAAATATAAAAATAATTACAATTAAAGTATGTATATATTGTGTAAATTACGTCACTCTCCAAAAGCCATAAAGTACAAACTTTCAAGATCAATATCTACTCCACCAAAACTCCAAATTCATCAAACTCACTTTCATTGTACTTCAAATTAAATTATCTTTAAAGTGGAGATGATTTCATAAAATTTAGATTTAATGTGTGAAATGTATCCAATTGGGGTATTATTCTATAATATACATATAAACATTATGTATATTATGTAATTATTTATTTTCTTGTGCGTAATTTTAAAAATTGCATTTTTAACTAATTGTAGATATTGTACTTAACTCATATAAAATACAAATAAAATCACAAAAAAATCAACAAAAATGAAATCATGTTCATATTGTGTATGTATCACTGCATATATATTATAGTTATACTTATTTAATTGACCTAATAAATTAATTCTTAAAGTCAAATAAAAATACCTTTAAAACCCTTGTAAAATATTGTAACTAAATAAAATATTAAATTATGTATATATTTGTATAAATAATTAATTAAAAATCAAAGTCTTATATATATAGGTTTACATACCTACACAATGTATTCATTTTAAACCTCGTATACTCATTATTTAATTAATTAAAAATCACTAAAATTAAATTTAATTTATCATTAACATTTTATATTTACATTATGCAATTAAATAAATTTATTTTCAATTTTTATTGAATTATTTAACATTTTTATTAGAATGTCGTTTAGTCTATTTTGGTTGTATTCTTCGCGCGCTCTGATTGGCCAGCCTGAGTCTGTTGACCCGGGTCATCTAGCCGGTGCCCGCTACTCATCCTCTAATCTCGTGTCCTGTAATTCCATCACCCATTTTTCTCTCGTGTGTCACTCAACAATTGTTCATGCTCTCTTCTTCGATCTTTTTGCCTAGTCAATTCTATTCAACGCCAACCCTCCAGATCCACTCATTCAGCCTTGATTTGCTCTCTTTTTAAATTTCAAATCTTGCTAGAGCAATCCTTATAAATCACCCCATTCACCTCCACCACATTTTTATTCCCTTGTTCTGGCCTCTCTACGCCCGAGGCTGATTGCTAGAGTCGAGGTGGTGATAGAGCTTCAATCTCCATAGCTTGGAGAGCACGAGGAGCCTTGAGGATCGTGATCCACCCACACGGTCGGAGCTCTCCGTCGAGTTTCGACTCTCTGCCAGACATAGTAGATCGAAGATGATCTCCACCTCCTTTTCACTAGTAGGTAATCATAGGTAGATAGTTTTTAATTTTGCAGTTTTATTTCACATTTAATTTCTATTTTAGGGTAAAAATCCAATCTTCACTTTCAATCTCCGATCACCAGATCAGAGGGCTTCCAATCACGATCAACCACCCCCGACTCGACCAACACGCCCACCTCATGTTTCTCCATCCCTTCCACATCTGACAACCCTTGGATCTCTTTTGATCTGAGGCTCGAGCTTCATCCAGTCGCCTCTGCGAGAGACCTCCATTCCCTCAACATTTCCTTAATTTTTTGCTTCAATAAGTTCACTGAAGCATTGCCTCTGAGCGTTTGTGTCATTGCAGGAAGGAGGAGCGCAATTGGGAGCAGAATCTGACATCTGGAGGATGACCTGTAGCTCCAGCACCTGAGACCTACAGACTTTGGATTGAGCATCATCAAACCCCATTGTCACATCCAT
This sequence comes from Ottelia alismoides, assembly GCA_037367405.1. NCBI lineage: Eukaryota > Viridiplantae > Streptophyta > Magnoliopsida > Alismatales > Hydrocharitaceae > Ottelia > Ottelia alismoides. The sequence goes on along the minus strand of JAZKJV010000820.1, from coordinate 784,219 downwards.
TCAACGTCGGACCGTCGCAGGAGCAAGATCAGAACCTTTGGAGGATCTGAGGGAGAAGATTGAGCAAGAGATCGTCGATCGAACTTCATCGAGCAACTCCTTCATTCCAGTTCTTCCAGAGGTATTCGGAGTTGCGTAATCAAGAACGTTGTCCCAGTTTAGATTGTGGCTGTCCATAAAGCCTCAATCCTTAGCCGTTGATCAGATTATCTCACGTAGATCAAGACTGTTCAAGCACGCTTTATCCATAGTCGTACGATTAGAGCACTCAGAATCATTCCTAGTGCCACATCATTTAGGGATACATTTGCATACAACACCCTACCTTTATTTCATTTTAAAATAAGTCCCTATAAGGACATGTGTCATCTTGTCTTTTATTTGAACATTTGCATGTTTCTCCTTAGTCTTTATTTTAATTGCATTTAAGTCCTGCTTGAACTGTAACGCATGTGTAACACGTGACTTTTGGGTTATTTGCAATATACAGTCTACAGTTTTGAGTTAACGTACGGACCTTGAAATTAAATTATGCATATTGGTTCCATCCAACGAGGCACATGTTCCCGTGCACGTGTTTGTTCGGAAATTTACATATTTCACCCTACTACTTTTTTGTTATTATTCAATCTGTAAACTTTAAATATTTGTGGTTCAGTCCCTGTGAGTATGCATTTCATTTGCATGTTAAAAATCAAATAAAAAATATCAAAACCCCTTTAAAAATTCCATAAAAATTCATATATACATCCATCTTGCATCCATAGATCGCATTTTGCATTTTCATTGTTTTTTATTTATTAAACTTCAAAAATTTCATAAAAACTCCTTGTTTACATTTAAAAAATCAATAAAAATACAAAAATTGCATAAAAATTCTGAAAAAATATGTTTGTTTATATGATTTATTTTAATTTCTAACCAATTTTTGTATTTTTATTCCTCAAAAAAACCTTAAAAAGCAAAAACTCTCAAAAACTAAAAAAATCATTAAAAAATATTTTAAGAATCCAAAAAAATCATAAAATGTCTGCCTGGATTATATAAAATATTCCCTTTATGTGAATATTCCATCCATTTTGAGTTTATTTGATATTTCAAAATAAAAAAACCATCAATTTATATTCTATTTATTTTATTCTATGTTTTTGATTTATTTAAATGCTTTAAAAATTGTGAAAATTCTGGAAAATAATAAAAACAATAAAATGATCAAAATCCCAAAAAATATTTTAATTTAATTTTCTAGCTATTTTTAACATAATAAAAAATACAAAAAGAGTGGTTGATAGTGTGTCTTATTTTTTCTTTAATTATTCCATTGCTTTTAAAAATAAAAATCTTTTACAAATTTAAAAATAAAAATTTCAAAATTAGAAAACCAAATAAAAATTATAAAATTAAAATTCCATAAAAATTATTAAATTCAAAAACACAAAAACCAAGCATAGTGTGTATAGAGAATCCTTTATTCTTTTCATGTGATTTTTCATTGCATAAAATAATCCACAGGATTTTAGCCTCAATGAGTTCGATCCTATTAGCTATACATGTAAATTAAATAAAAATGTTCTCTTTTTACTTTTTCTTATTGATTTTGTCCTAAGAAATTGAATAAAATTTGTTGAGGGATTTATATGGTTGCAATGACACTGCTCATTAATTTCAATATTTAAAACCCCAAATTTTTCTCTATTTAACAGGGACCTCTAACAGACGTTTGATTAAATCAAAGCTGTAAATCTAATCTTTTCAGATTCAGATCACATTCAGATCACTATCCAACATTTGGATTAAGATTAGATTACTTCTCTAAGAGTCACTAAATTCTAGACATGTTTCATCACTCCCTCAGAATGGAAGCATCATGGCTATAAAATCATTTATTGATCATATTACCCTCAGGTATTCCTAATACCTATAAATCCTGCTTACTAGAAGACCTAGAATAAACCTGAAGTTTTAGATCTATTTAGACTAACTCTTTCATGGTTTTATCACTAAGTTATTCATCTGATCATTGGGAGTTGATATCGATCATATACTTTCCAAAAGCATATTTCATACCTAGGTATTTATTGTATACTTTCAGAAAATAACATATCAAACCTATAAATTGAGTCTAGCTTCCAAAGCAAGATGACCACGCATGGAATTTAATTCCCAATATCTCATGAGTGAGCTCATGTCTTCCAGTTCAGTAATGAACATGTATGATCCCTTTGAGAGATCGTATTACTCATATGCTCTTGTATGAACACCACTGCGTCGGTGTATAGACCTTGATTAGTTCATCAACTTATCGGTCTGCCAAATGTACATACTCAGACATATAGTAACACATATGTCTCCGGTCAGAGGATGGGTGCCTATATCAGGACAGCATACAACATAGGTCTTTGGTTATCTCGATCACGTTAAGCCAACTCTTTGACCTAACTTATCTAACACCTCCAAATCTCTATTCCTTTATAGAGGACCTGCATCAAGAGGTCGGTTAGATATTAGCCCATTATGGAAAGGATTGCCATCTCCTACTCAAGCTGGAGATCATCTCTTAATAATCATTTGATGGTGCTTGATGAGTCTTCAATCTAACTCTTTAGATATTCATCCAAGCACCAACCTCTATGATTTAACAATTGAATCAACAGATGTATGATCATCAAGATGGTCATGGTACATAATCCTAATTATATTAAGGGACCTATTATGCAAATTAGTTATTCTTCATTTCACATTAGGGAATGATATTTGCAATAACATTTATTGTATAATGCCTTGTTGTGGGATCGCATGTCCAACAATCTCCGACTAGCCCAAAGAGCCATTAATGGGCTAATATTTAAACCCACACTCATGTGCTAATCATAAGCTATTTTGAAAAATAGCTAGGTAAGCTAACTAGTCACTATGTTCCCAAAAGAGTACGCCAAGTCCTTTTACAATACTTGTATATCCCCTAGTAACAGTGCTTGCATCCAATGTGAATGTTGCATCTTATGCAACCATTACTCAATTTCGAAGCAGTTAAAGTGTCTTTGACACTACAACTCAGTAATTGTAATAACAAGTATGCCATTTCTATTATTCTTATTAGATTGCCCTCATTCCTGGAGATCTCTATCTCCTAAGGTATCTGCAGTTAAGACATTTTAGATCACTATCAATAAAGTCTTAAGTTCTTGAAGATAAGACTTTGAGATCACTATCTCAAAAGTATTGTCCTCTTTGAATATATTGTTATTATTGCAATCAAGTGTTTTATCTTCATAGTAGGATTAGTAATAGTTTACTTGGCAGACATCTGGCTTTTGTACACATCTAGCATACACCAGGCTTCTAGTTACTGATGCACAAGGGTAAGCAGTTTTAGCATTCACTTATTCAACTCCTTGAGGTGATATCCCTTCAGATAGGTTAGTACCATATCTTAAGGGAAGCAAGCCTTTATTGGGATTTTTCCCAAAAACAGAACATGCCCAAGGTGTACTACTAATGAGACAGCCCCAACACCCTCTTCTCTTTGCTTCTGAACATCTTCAAAACTAAGATCTAAGAGGTATCCTTGAGATCATGTCTCAAGATATGGAATAACCTAATTACAAATACTTATTATCATCTTTATATCATTCCAAATGATTTGCAGGCTCCATCCTTCTAAAGAAAGTGGAAAGCTCCAGGATATTATTTACATTTAGCACGATGATCATAATGGCACTCCCACTAAGCTTCACATGGTTCATCAAGATTATATCTGAAATCATAACCTTTATAATTTCATCAAATCTGATGTTCCAACTACAAAAAGCTTATTTGAGTCCATCGATGAAGTTCTCTTACACACTTTACGTTACTCAACTATGAAGCCTTGGGGCTACTTTATATGAATATCCTCGATGAGGAATTCATAGAGGAATGCAATCTTGACTTCCATCTTATAGATGTCATAGTCAAGTTGTGTAACTGTAGTTAGCAATATTCTGATGGGTTTAAGCAAGGTCACTGAAGAGCAAGTCTCATCACAAGCGATGTCTTATCTTCGTGTGTATCTTGTGGATACGAGCCATGCTTTGAAGGTCTCTACCTTCTCATAAGGCTCCCTCTTTCTCTTGAAGACCCATTTACACCTAATGGATTTGACCCCTATAGGTGGATCCTCGAGGGTCCATATACAACACTTTTATATGAAGTCTACTTTAGACTTTGTTGCTAACATCCATCTTTCCATGTCATGATCTACATAAGCTTCATCATATGAAGTTCGATCATTATCAGATTTCTCTAACACATGGAATTCATACCCTTTAGGTGGTCTTACCACCCTCAAACTTATTGGAAGAGGTATGAATGTTTCATCTTTAATTATCCTTTTAGTTTCCAATTTTAGGAGCCTCGTTATCTTCCCAAGATTCAATGAGATCCTTAACTTCATTTTCATCTTGATTCTCAAAAGAGTCATCCTCTAAGAATCATATCCTTAGAGATGAGATCTTTTAAGAATCTCAAGGTAGTGAAGTAGGTATCAAATACCATCGTTTAATTTCCTAATGAAGTATACATACCTAGAAACTGAGGTAATTTATGCCAATATTCATCATTGATCAAATCATGTCACACATGATCCTGTTACATCTCCCTACAACTCTATCGAGTTTAGGTGTATTAGGAGGAGTGAGATAAGAATGATATTCCTATCTCTATAAGGTTTTCCATGAATTCATCTATGAGGTACATGCTACCTAGGTTAGATCAAATTCAGTTCACCTTCCTTCAAACTTCAGTTCTAAACCAAAGTTGTGAAATATTTGAACATTTCAAAGATTTCTAAGGTGAAAGGAAAAATCTCATATCACAAATAATCATCAATATATATCATATATCATTAATGTTTATTATGATATAGATGATCCACATACATCAATATGTATGAGATCCTGAATACATTGGCATCTAACACCATTCCTAGCGAAGGATGTAATGGATATTTTTACTTTGAATACAATATTCACAAGTATATAAGATTTGAAGTTTCAGACAGTCTAAAGTTTCATCTCAGGTACTTCTCCTTTCAGACCAGTTTATGGGAAGCCATGCAATTTGCCCGTAGAGATCATGCACAAATATGAATGGTCTATCAGAGAAATTTTACTTGATATGCAGAGAGCAAGAACCAAGAGGAAGATGGATCTAAATGAGCTAGTAGAAATTCAAAATTAGCCATAAGAGAACACCCTCATTTATAAGGACAAAGTGAAGAGGTGGTACTATAGGCACATTCATCACAAGATCTTTGTCCCTGGTCAAAAATTTATGTTGTTTAATGCACGATTGAGAATTTTTCCTAGCAAATTAAAAAGCAAGTGGGAAGGACCTTACATAGTTAGAATGATGCACGACAATGGAATCATAGTTATATCAGACGTGTCATCTGGTGTAGAGTCATTCATGGTGAACGGGTAGATGCTGAGGCACTTCATGGAGACGACTAATTATCTGGCCCAAGTTGAGGTGATCTACTTTGTATAGGACTTACGACTACTCTTCCACTTCATTTTGTCCTGTATAAAACCTGTGAGCCATTTAGTTTTTCAAGTACACCATCACTTTGTTTATTCTTCTTAGATCCTAATTGTCACCATTTCTGCTCGTCTTTATACTTAGGATACCAGATCCTAAGTATAGGGGGGATTGATTTCTCTTTGATTCTTGTTTTCAATTTTATTCTTTTTACTTTTCTTTTATTGTCTCTTTATTTGACACTAATCACTGGTCCATAATTTTTGGTCACATTCTTTTCTATAATTAGGATGCTTGATCCTTAGTATAGGGGGGACTAAGTGATTTCGTTAATTTGTTTCTTCTTTTTCTTTCATTCCTTCATTTGTATATTCCTTGCCCCCAATCACCTCATTTTTGTCTTCCACTATACCTACGATGATCAAATCAATAGTATAAGGGGGCGAGTGACTTCTATTCATTTTATCTTTTTCACCCACTTTTACTTAGAACGAGTTATTTCCTCCTTTTTCTCATTTAATGCTATGAGGACATAACAGGAGCTAAGTATGGGGGTGCTTATATATTGTATATATACTAGCGCACATAACTCGTACTTTTATATATTTTCTTTATCTATAAAATCTATAAAAAGTGGGTAAGGGTTAATTTTATTTAAAATCTATTTATTCTTTATAAAATCCTTGTAAATAAGTAAAATATTTTTAAAATTCTATTTAAACTTCTTAATTTAAAATTTGTATTTAAAATTTGTATTTAACATGTATACTACTTATTTAAATCCTATTTATTAAAATATGTGTAAATAACTTAATACTTGAAATCCTTGTATATAAAACTTATAAAATATATTAGTTATTCAATTCAAATAAAATATTGGTAATTTATCTTGTAACAAACTCTTGTAAATATGCTTGATGAAAAAAATACATAAAAAATACAAAGTCCTAAAATTCATAAAAAAAATGCAAAATCATTAAGGTATATAAAAATTAATAAAATTCAAAAAAATGTACTTCACAAAAACATGGTTGCATTTGCATTTTTCATAATATGTTTGATTTCTCAAACTAAAGATCGGGAATAATCTAAAGGATGGAGCTTGATTATGGTCTTTGACTGTCATCGTAAGAGTCTAGTTAGGAAGTGGAATTCGGGTCTATGACTTAAATATTTGGGTTCAATGAGACCATGTTTGAGAATTCAACTTAAACTTGCCTAAGTAGAATACTTGGTGTCATCCGTTTAACTCTCCAACATTGAACCAATTTTGGATACATGCACTTTGCACTTAGCTCTACTTGCATGAGGTTGCTAAGGGCAGTTCATTTAAGTGGTGCATTTTTATCCTTGTCTAGTGGCGCGGATGTCTACAGATGGGAGTTGTGGGGTTGAAATAAAGCTTTGGATGAGGGAAGGATCTGTTGGCACAAATTTTCCAAGACCCTAAAAATAGATGAAAAGAAAAGATGCTATATCCGTCAGGGCACAAAAGATTCATGCAGTGCAAGCAACATTACAAATTCTACCAAAAAGAAGCCAATCACCAAATACAAATATGACCGCAATGGTCCAAGCTTCCAAAAAGCCGGTACATCTTAGTGGAGACTTAGTTATATCGACTGGGCTTCACAAGGAGATGTGACTACACTGGTCACACTCCAGTTCTTCTCATTCTTCTACATTCTCTCTATATTCGATTATGTGCACATCACGACCTGATTGTGACGTCCGCGGATCCGGGTACCTGGTTACATGACACTCGCATCATTTTTTCAGAAATGATTGTATTATGTTGGTGAAGTTTAGGCGAATTTTTTCGCTTTTTGGAATGACATTCAAAATCAATGTAAACAATCATAGAGCCAACAAGAAGAGTCACCAACTTTCCATTTCATTAATTTCTATATAGCTTACATGTAACAAAAAAGTATATCTCATCATGTACAGCTATCTCAAAATATGACAGAAGAGAAACAAAAGAATTATACATTTATAATTATCAACTATACAGAAACTATAAAATGTGTATAGTCTGGTATAACAATAGATGCTCAGGATCATCAATCAGCTATTGAGACGCATGTGCTTTGCCTGCCAAGCATGCAAGGAACAAAAGGATGTCAACGGTTGTTGAGTACAATCCAGCATATTAAAAATAATAGGTAATTTAATGTTTTCAAAAGGAAGTAAGTTGAAAGGCATTGATATATAAAATTTACAAGCTACTTGCATGGTAAATTTTTTTCAAGTTGCTCTGTATGTATGCTCCATGAGTACCCATCACCCCATAACCTTCCATATATAATATTTTTATATACTAGTTAATGATCTATCTGTATATTATTATCTTTTTATCGTTTAGAGATCAAGTTGGTGGATCCTGATATTGAGGATGATGAATTTCATATATGATCCTTAATTATATCTAATTCTCAAGTCTAGTGGATAGTCTATGGTCTTGGTCTGAGTATGACCTCACACTATGACTCTAAGATGTGAAGAAAGCCTTAGGATTGGGTTGCCTCCGTAGGCATGTGGTATGGTGTAATGCATTATATCTAAGTTCACAACACATCAACTAGCGTATCTTATTACTCGTAGTAGTAGTTATAAGATCTGATGATTTATCGATGAAGGACTTGTGATGATTGATGATTTTGTACCAAGCTCAATTGTAGCTAACTCAACTGTAACTGATCACAACTCTAACTAAACTTAATTATATCCAACCTCAATTGTGACCATTATCAACCCTAGCCAAACTCAATTGTAATCAAATCCGAGCACAACTGTAACTCCTCGCCAAGATCTATTGGAGGAACGGTATAAACTCAAGCGGTGAGGACGCCTCCTAAGAGACCCTTTCGTCTCGCCCTTTAAGTGGAAGTACGGTCCAGTAGAGGGATAGATCTACTCCAAAACTATGCTATAACAACAGGTGAGGGAGACTCTCCGGATAGTTACTCTAAATACTAATCCGATCGGTACGGTCAAATGACCTCATAAGAAAACTAAATCGAGCCCCCCAGCTTAGTACCCTAAAACAGAGGGTCAACAGAAGTGTTCCAAAGTCGGGATCCCAACGAGGTGTAAAAACATTGTGAGCTTGCATAAAATCGTAAAAAGGACTGGGATCCTAGACCCACACTAAGCGGTCGCTGCCCTAACTGGGCTTCCTATCTCCCTCCTAGCTGAGGGACATCGCACCCTCGCACGGTCAGGTGTAAAGGTCACTATGACCGTCACTCTTAACTATAAGTTATCACTGATTCACTATCTTCTAAGAAATTAAATGCCTAATATTTTTAAAAATATAATGAATAGAAAAATCTCTTCAGGTATCGCTCTGAGCGATGGCATAATCTGCTAATAAATATTGATTTCACTTTTTGTTATTGGAACACTTACTGCCTATCCAAGATTAACTATCACTTATCGATTTTTCTAAAGAATGATAATTAAATAGAGAATAAGGACTAATTCTATCTTGTACCACTCCAATACCTCAAACATAAAACTCACCAACCAACGAGGCATTAGGAATATTTTCATATTATTCCTTATATCCACCTTATTCCTCATTCCGTATAGCCAAAATCAAACCAGTCCTACATGCATTCTCAGACCAGGGGAATCTAGATGTTACCTGAAATTTTGCACAATAAGCAGTTTGTGCACACCACTGCGCTTGTATGTAAGGATTACATCTAATATTGGACAGTTTTCTGGATCCCAAGTGGACTAGACCTTTCCTCATATCTTAGATTCAGGGACCCTTGTCCATGGAGCCCTCCTTTTTCATAAGAAAGGATGTAAGGAGGTGCTCTAAAGAGGCTTCTTTATATGTTATTCCCATTTAATTTGAATGGAACCAATAATCTTCCTTAGTTTTAAATTTCTTTTCTTGTAGAAACCCAATTGGCATTATGATAAAATTGAATATGAAAGATTGACCCCAAATATTTTCATTATTATTTGAGATACTGGTAATTGCAAACAGTATTCTTAAGATAAAATGACCACCATCCAGTATTACTATAGGAGAGCATGTAAGAAAATAAAAAAACTATCCCAGGATAGTACAGTGCAACCCAAACAGCTGCATTAGTGCATGAATCTCCCTTCTTAACCAAGTCTTACTCCATGCATGTATTGTTATTGTTATTATTTTCAGATAGTAGCAGTACTTCAAATATAATGGAAAATCAAATTTAAGATATATTGTTCTTGTGAAAATCTGACCATACATGGACTAAGGAATCTCAATGAATTCAGAAAAACTCATACGATAAATAATTTAAACAACAACCTGGATCCCTACGATAGAATTGCCATCAAGAAAAAATATGCACACTTGAGTAAAACCTATTTTCTAGATCTTGATTCACAACCTGATTCATTCTGGACTCTGAATTGAAATTTCAACAAATACTGCTAAGATGCATTTTAATTTTGGAAACGTTATTAAAGAAAATGTCAACTTCCTTTAAAGAACAGGTAGGATCCCTAGGTGTAATAATCCATGTCTACCCTATTAACAATTCCACAAGAAAAAGCATTGAACATAGTATCTAAATGTGTTTAAAATCTATGCATGGCAGCAAAGGAAAAAAAGGATTATACATTTGGATTTGATGACTTAGAATTTAGATGCCTTATGCTCCTAAGAAAAATATCCCTCTAATTCCCATCATATATTTCTCAAGAAAGACATTAATTATGGTAACAAGAATGGTAAAATAACATGCATGGTATAAAGGAGTAGAGGAATGGATTTGTACCTTCTAAATCTCCAAAAATGGAGGATTTTGATCTGAAAATCTGTAGTAGCAACAGGAGAATTCCAATAGGCTGGAAAGGGTTGTTGCAAGGGCTTCTTCATTGGAGCAAAAGTTGGAAATTTCGGGAAAGATTTATGTGTGTGTGGGGGAAGGGGGCAGTGGAGAAAGAAAGGGGATTTGGGAAACAAATAGGAGGTAAAGAAGAAGAGAGGGGAGGGCCTACGCGTTGGAAAATGGAAGCAAATGTCTCTTGAATGACATCAGCAAGCTGATGTCAGCTTGATGGTGCTCCTTTAATAATAAATATAATACCTTTATTTTATTGTTTTTTGCAAAAATCAAAGTCATCCGTACTCACACCTCGAGTCTCTTATTTTGACGAATAATAGACTATTTTGTGAAACTAGATAGTGTAGGGCTATTGAGCCTACACGGGTCTTAAGAGACTAGTATATTCAGTTCTGTGCCCACATGTTTCTCAAAGGTACAAGGATAAAAAATAGTAATGCTATTGTTCTTGTGCAGGATCATGCCATCACGAGTCGACCCAGATGCAATGCAACATTTGGCCATGTTGGTTGAGACCATTCAGGGCATCCAGCAGTGTCAGGAGCAGCTAGAGCAAAGGCTCCAGGAGCAGTCTAACCCCTCCTATAGTCCTTTAGGGGAGGAGGCCAACATATATCCGACATCACCACTAGATGCAGAGCAAGATGAGGACCTGGATTATTTGCAAAAGCATCACACTACTTACATTGCTGACCAAAGATCTCAGGTATCGCAATTCTTAGGCACCACCATCCAAGTTGATGTAGAGTTGTCGATGGAGCATGTGTCCAAGGTATTATGAATTATACACGCTCTAGTAGATAGTTGGCTTACCTTTGCACAGTTTTCACTAGCTGGATATATGAAGAGATGGTAGAACGTCATCAAAGAGTACCTCACAAAGCCCATTACTTAGGATGTATTTGTGGACGAATTTCGCGAAGAGTACTATCCAGATCATTGGGTAGAAGAGCAGAGGAGAAAGTTTGCAGAACTGACACAGGGCTCCATGACAACTCAGGAGTACATGATCCTCTATACTGAGCTTACACGCTATTGATGAACGTAAAATTCGCCTCTATAATAATATGGAATTATGTTGTAGCATAGCGAGGCGAATTCGGTTCAGCAAAAACCACAGTCTTTGAATGCTGTGGAATATTTATACTTGGTAAGTGTACCAAGGTCGAACACAGGGACACAGCTGCTTAATTATAGCTTTTGAATTTTGATTCGTGAAGTTCACTGCGATTTAATCTCCATTTCAGGTCCTCATGCAAATTATGATGCACTATGATAATTGCAAGGTGATGCCATGATGCATGCATTTTTATTTTGTTTGATATTGCAATTTAAAATGATGCATGGGCAACGATGTAAGAAAATATGCATGATGATAAAAGACTACAAATATACCCTAAAATGAGAGCAACACAATATAGAACGAAGTTAGCATCACTTTGATCACAACATTAAAAAGTGGTCATTACATCAAAGCAAAACATGGAGAGCAGGGTCCATTTGTCACATAAAAATTCACTTCATTTAAAACATGAGCAAATGGGACAAATAAGTATGCTAGAATGTAGAGGACAAAATAAGGATCAAAACGACACTAAAATCATGCAATTTGGACCTACGATGCTCAAGTTATGCTAAAAATAGTGCAAGGGCATAATTGTAATAAAAATGCAATAAAATAAAGGGATAAATATTACATTTAGGTCCCTGGAAGGACCTAAATGTAAATACCAAAAACCGCTTGGGCCTGAATGCAATTTCACCATATGCGCGGGGGCCATTTTGTAAATCTTCAAAACTTGGAGGGCCATCCTGTAAAATACCCCAGGCGCGCACGTGAGGCACGCGCCTGGAGGACCAAACTGCAAATTCATTTCTTCCAGGGTCATTTCTGCAAAATACCCAGCACCTCACGTGCTCTGCACGTGAGGGACTAGGCTCGGGAGAGTCCTCATGCTTCGGGACAACGTGGCATCATCTGGTGGTCTGGTGAGAGGCTCGGGTGACCCGAGCCTATAGTCGGGGAAGAGGCTCGGGTTCACCACGTGTCGGCATCTGAACCGTCCGATCCTGATGATCGGACGGTATCTGTAGGTCCATCTTCCACCGCGACCCACCGGAGGAGGCGGGGCTCCGGCGAGGTCGATGGAGCTCCGCCGCATGCTGCAGACACGTCTGATGGTTGGAGAAGGCAGCTGGGGGTGCCGCGAGGACGTTGGAGCTCCGGCGATGCTCCAGAGCTGATCGGAGGTGTCGGGTGGTGGAGCATCGCCGGAGGAGAAAAGCTCAAGGGAGCTCCGATCAGAACTTCGGCCAATGAAGTACCTGCAGGTGTTAGTTAATAGCCGAAGCTTGTGCGGATGCGTGCGAATGAGAAGGGAGGCGAGTGGACGGCCGTGAAGCGACTGGAGTGGTGGCCTTAGGTCATCTTCTCCGGCGGAGCAGGAGGAGAGAGGAGTCGGGGTGGGGGAGGTTCTGGAGAAGAAGAAGGTGGTCGGCGAGGATGTAGATGGTCGGGCGGAGCTCGTCGAGTGGTCAATGGAAGACGGGGATGGCGGGATATGCCTGGGAATTTAGGAGAAAAAGACGGAAATTGAAAGGGGAAGAAAACCTCGTCGGAGAGGGGAATCCGGTGGCGGAGAGGCTTGGGCTGAGCGCCTTGGAGGCGCTCCGGTCGTCGCCCAGCTGGTCAGCCTTCCCCAGCGAGCTCGGAGGTGCACGGAGACACCGATACTCGGCGGCGAAGCACCGAGGGTCGACACCGAATCAACCTCGTCGTCACCTCGACGTTCCGCCCCTCCGCTGTCACCGGAGGGGCGGAGGAGGCTAGAGGAAGATCCCAGAATGGTGGACCCGGTTCAACGGTGGCGGAGGGGGGTTTAAATAGCGGAGGGGATCCGGCGGTTTCATTGGTAGAAGGCCGTTTTCGAGGGGGGTTTTATGGCGATGGGGATAATGGCGAGGCTTGATGGAGGTCTGGCGAGGAAGGCGGGGGACAGGGCAACGTGGAGGAGCGTTATGAGAGGGAGAGGCAGCCGGAGATGGCTGCCAAAAAAGGAAGGGGGCGCGGGGGTGTGCAGGGCGAAACGGCTGGGAAGGGGGGGTTTCGGAGGTAGGAGATGAGCTTCTGGCCGTTGGATCTTACGATCCAACGGCTAGGAGTTGGGCGCGATGGGAGGGTTAGGATTAGATCTTAGGTTCAGATCGAACGTCGGGGAGTTGAGCGCTGATGAGCGGCTTAGATGGGATCTGGAGACAGATCCAAGGGCTGAGGGTGAGTGTGTGACGTGGCGTGAGGAGGATCATTGGATGAAGAGATGATCGGGCGGTCGAGATGAAGAGATGACGTGGCACTTCGAGGGACGTAGGATAGAAGAAGGATCGGATGGCTATTATTTAGGCGCTCAACAACGGCAAGGATTTGATCTGGGAGATGGATCCAAGGGTTGCGAAGTAGGGCGTGATGAAGGGCTCAGATGCGGGCGGGTTTGGAGTGATCCAACGGCCCAGGAGGCCGCCGGGTGGCGAGAAGAGGAGCGGGCCACGTGGGCGGCCCAGAGGGCGCCACGTGGCCCAATGAGAAAATTCAGAGAGAAAATACAAAGAAAATTAAGAAAGAAATAGTTAGAGGCCGAATTTGGAAAAAGTCAAAACATGAAAGTTGCTCGTCTCGACGAGATCTACATATTTCATGTTGGTCAAAAAGCCAAAAGAGGTCATCTGTACAAAAGCTATTTTTGGGGGTATTTTTAAGGGGATAAAAACACCGATTTTGTGGTTTTTAGTTGTTTTTGTATTTTTTAGTCTTTTTAAGGGTCAGTGATTTATAGACAATTATTCTACCTAATTTTTAGGGGTTTTTGAGTGATAAAATATTTACAGAAAAGTAAGGGCAATTAAATACAAATAATTAAAGGCTAATTATAGACAATATAGTACATGATAAAATCAAAGAATTAGAGGTGTTTTTTATTGGTTTTGTTTAAGCAGGGATTTTAATAAGGAGTTTTTAGCATGATGAATACGAGATTCATCAGCTATTCTCCTACCACCACACCATACCCATGGGAGAATTTACAGAAGTTCATGTTGGACATGCAATCCTATGGTGAGCCATTATGTAATAAATATTACTGAAAATATCATTCCCTGATATGAAATGGAGAATAACTAATTTGGATAATAGGTCCCCTAGTATAATTAGGGTTATGTACCATGATCATCTTAATGATCATACAACTGTTGATTCAATTGTTGAATCATAGAGGCTGATGCTTGGATGAATATCTAAAGAGTTAGATTGAGGACTCATCAAGCACCGTCAAATGATTATTAAGAGATGATCTCCAGCCTAAGTAGGAGATGACAATCCTTTCTCTAATGGGCTTATATCTAACTGACCTCTTGATGCATGTCCTATGCATATGTTAAGAGATTCAGAGGTGTTAGATAAGTTAGGTCAAAGAGTTGACTTAACGAGATTGAAATAACCAAAGACCTATGTCGTATGTTGTCATGATATAGGCATGCATCCTCTTACGAGAGATAGATGCGTTATTATATATCTGGGTATGTACATTTGGCAGACCGATAGGTTGATTATCTAATCAAGGTCTATACACCGGCATGCTGGTGTGCATGCAAGGGCATATGAGTAATAAGACCTCTCAAAGGGATCATACAGGTTCATTACTGAACTCGAAGACATAAGCTCACTCATGAAATATTGGTAATCAAATTCCGTGGACGGTCATCTTGCTTTGGAAGCTAGATTGAATTTGTAAGTTTGATATATGCTTTTTGAAAGTATATAATCAACACCTTGGTATGATATATTTTTTTGTAAAGTAAATGATCGATACCAACTCCCAATGATAATATGAGAAACTTAATGATAAAACCATGAAGGAGATAGTCTAAATAGATCTAAAACTTCGAGTTTATTCTAGGTCTTCTAATATACATGATGTATATGTATTATGAATATCTGAGGACGATGTGATCAATAAACGATTTTATAACCATGATGCTTCTGTTCTGAGGGAGTGATGAAACAAACATGTATGGATTTTAGTGTCTCCTCTCACTAGAGAAGTAATTTAATCATGGTCAAATGTTAGACAATATTCTGAATGTGATTCAGATACAATGAAAAGATTATATATACGACTTTGATTTAATCAAACATCAGTGGGAGGTCCCTGAGAACTGGATTTGAGATATGATCTCAATATCCAAGTCACTATACGTGGAATGTACAATCGTACTGCCCTTATCTCCAAGTATCCGCGGAGAAAGCACATTATTCTTGAAAGTGTTCAAGGATAATTTCATTGTTGAATTATATCTGAGCATTGAGATAATGATAATTAAATGTGATTTAATTATCATGAATAATATGAATTTGAGTCATATTATTTGGCCATATAAGGAGTGTTATCTAAGATGATTAAATGTGATTTATTATCAAATATGTGAATAATGTGAATGTCATACATGTTATTTGGGTGCATGAGAATAAAGATCTAAGATGATTAAATATAATTTAATTATCAAAGATATGAATAATGTGGATAGCACTATCCATATTATTTGTATATATTATAAATGTGAGTTATACTATATTAGAGAGAGCTTATTGTAAATAGTATCTTAAAACTAATTGTTGATGTGAATTGGATTCACATTGAAAATTAATTGGGAATACAATTTACATTTTATTTTGGGTTGTGAATATGATTCACAATTATTTAATGGCATGATTGTAGTATTCACAAAATTAATCTGGAATTATTTTTATGAATTAATTTATAATAAAATGTGTTGTAAATTTATATGAATGATTAAAGGAGACAACACCATCCGTTTAATGGATGGTGGACAACCACCCTTTGACTTGGTTACAAGAGTAGACGTCCCCCCTTTGTAGGAGGGCGGTTGGCTTCTCTCCTTATCCTTCTATGTTAATTAATTTCGTTCAAAATTAAATTATATTGATTATCCAATATATTTAATTTAATCTAAATTAATTGTTGTTGTATTTTTTACATTAAAATCATGGCCATTGAATAGACACACTAATTAATCTCAACCATTGATTTTTTGTTTCACATGGACTGGAATACATGGAATCCCAAAATACTATAAAAGAAGAGGCAATCCTAGCTCTTCTTTTAAGACACACAAATTATATGTTCTCTCCATCTCTCTCTCTACATGCCAACTTTCTCTCTCTCTTATGATGGCCATCCACCTTGATGCCCTAGAGAGAGCCACTGTCATAGCCGCTATGTCGTTGTGCCGCCACTTTGACCGTTCATGGATCTCTGTCTATGTATCTTGCTCATGAAGAAGATGTCAGATCTCATGAGACGGTATCAAGAGATTCGCTGCTTATATCATCAACATGGATTGCGAGGAGCACATGTTTCATCAACGCACTCGTAAACGTCTCCTCTGTTGGATCAGACTTGAGACAAGAGGTCTCTTTGTTTAGAGACTCGATCACAACCACACTTAAAGAGGTAACCTTAATAACTGCATGTGGTTAAGATGAAATGATCCGAGAAGTGTTCTCAGATCATGTGGTTTCATCGCTTTTTTTTAAGTTTCGCTACCCCGAGCAACTAGTGCGACTAGTCCCTCCCGATCGCATATGAAGTGATCTCCACGCTTCCATGATGCGCTTAAGGATATTTCCATATCCTTTAAGTGGTATCAGGGCCATAGGTTGGAGGTTTCGGATATGATCCATAAACCTAAGATGACACGTACGTTTTTGGTTGTGTGATTTTTCATCGTATTTTATTCACGCAACCCTATTTATGTGATTTATTGCCCTATTTAAGTGCCTTAAAAGGTGATTTTATAAGTTTAATTATGTTCCCCATTAAATTAAACCATAGGACTTGAGTTTTCATGATTTGGAATCAGTTTGCTCAAGTTATGGTCGTTTTAGTAGACATGTGTCCACTATTTCGGGAATGTTATTTTAGAATGTAATCAAGAGATAATTACGATTTTAAAACACCTAAAAATGTGTGTTTATCACTTGAATTCTGTTGAAAATAAAATTAGCAAATCAAGAAAATTTAGTTGGCTTTATTTGGAGTTTATTTGCTCAATATTTATTAGTTTTATTAAACATGTGTCACTACTGGAAACTTAACAAATTTGAGATAAAATCTTGTGATTGCCATTCAATTAGTTCATGGAAATTGATGGTTAATCTCTTGAAATAATTAGTTGTTAAATATTTGTGAAATATTTAACAATGGTAATTATTTTTGATTGACCATAACCAACATGATAAGATAATTGATCTTGATCGATTTGGTATAATGAACTTTCCAACAAACATCGATGCTTGAAGAGGATTGGAGATTTGTTTACCAAATCTCCTTATAATTTAATCAAAATGATTTTGATAAATATTATATGGTATAACTTCGGTTGAAAAACTGAATATCATCTCAAATACAATACGATCAACTCACATTATCTTGATCTGAGGAGGATATGGCGTCTAGTCGGGGATCATTGGGGTAGCAGGTTGCTCCATGAGCAGTCTGTCCCACATCCTGTACGTACCGGCCATGACAGCAGATAAGGAATAATGCTTGAAATGATCATGAGGCATTTTTCTAAATATTAAAATTTGAATAATATGTATTTTAAGATTATAATATCCTTCAAGTAACAATAAAAAATTGTTTATTGGTTAAGTGATTGGATTAATAATTGAGTTAATATGATAAAATCAATTATATCCAATTAAAAAACTCTATTATTAATAGAGTTCTTACTCCTTGGAAGAATTAATATGTGAATATGATTCATAATAATTAATTAAAAATTGAATGTGATATGAAGGATTTCATAAGTGACATCCATGATCTCCGTCAAGGTGAAGGGTTTCGTCATCAGGGATTCTATGTAGGAGATGTCTATCTGAAGTGACAGCTCCTGCATACAAGTGCATTTGGATCGGGCTCTTTGCTTCTCGAAAGACTAAGGTCGTATTTGTAGTGACCCCAATATCATGTCCTCATATTATTGGGGCGATATTGGATTGTGAATAGTGTATTCTAATCGTGTTGACAGTTGGTTCAATTAATGACGAGTCAACGTCGCCTCAGGGGTGGTGGGCCTGGGTGTTAAAGATCGGATTGGGAAATGCAAGTTGGACTTGCAAGGTAGAATGAGTTCCCGCTTCTTTTTATCCGAGTTATGGTTTCTCCTATTATTGGGATGTAACAAAGGTAAAAAAGGAGATCCCATATCTTGTCTGAGATATAATGGTAAGTACATCTCTTACATTGAAAGTGATTAAGGGAATGAACTTTTAGTGTTGACAAGGAAAGACAACTTTGATATAAAAATTCCTAAATCAAAGTAAAATATATGTGTGTGTGTGTGTGTGTGTGTGTATATATGCAAATTTCTTATTTCAGATAACCTACATTAAACCTACTCAAAACTATACTCAATAATAGTCTATAAAATATCATGGATTGGATCCATGATCAAGATATTGTACTTGCTGTTGGACACATAATGTATGTGGTTGCAATGTGCAAGTTTTCTCATAATGATGAGGAATGGCAATTAAAAAGACAATAGGACAACAACCTAATATTGATCTCTCATCGAATATGCTTTGGAAGTACCATGTCAATAATGATCGCAATTATCAAAAATCCTTATAAAATCTAGAAGATGTTAAGGCATATGTGCTCTCAACATCTAATCATGAATGGCATGGTTCACTGCATTATGCAAAATGGTGATTCAATAAGAGAAGATGTACTCAAAATGTTTGAGTACCTACCTAAACCAAAGTCTTTAAGAGTTAAGATAGATGTAGTTACGATGAGTGTCATCATTCTACTGTCTATACTCAAGTCATTCATGAAGCTTCATAATATTCTTATTACATGAATTAAATGAAGCATGTTGAAATGCTCTTACATTGAAATATCTTGAGTTCAAAATAAGAGATGCTTTGTCTTAAGCAATGGTTGTTTATGGATAAAGGAAACGCATTAGAAGCATGGGTCTGACCCAAGTAAGAAGGAAAGTCAAAGAGTTGACTGTACTTCTGTGACTTACATATGACATCCAAAGAGTTGGATGAATGCCAATACTGCAATAAGCCGATGTACTGATAGTATGACTATCTAGATTATCTAGAATCCTTAGAAAAGGACTCGGATAGTACATCGGAATAATCTACATCTACATAATATCATTAAAATTGACTTGCTTATTAGATAAGATCAAAGTGTAATAATTGTATCTCATTTTTCTAATAACAATTGCAATTGTTGCATATGTTTTAGAAGAGTGGAAAATTTGATCTTAAGGTTTAATAGTCATCCACATGGATATTGATGCAATTGTTGCAATAATTTCCATTGGATCGATAGACTTCATATTTTCAGTGGAGAGCCCTTAATCTTAGAGAATGTCTCTATGATCTAGATATTAGAATACACTCACTGTTTATTTCTAAATGTTGGAAACAAACATGTATTCTGGAATAAACATATCATAAAGAGTTATGATGGATATATTTCAAATAGTAATCCAACATCTAGTGTACTCTACTAAATTAGAATATTAATGAATAGTTCATTAATATTTTTAAATACTGAAAATTAAACCTTAAAAGATCAAAAGGAGGATAAAGATCATTTGACAATGATCTGGCATCAAGCCTTGGACATATGTCTATTGATGAGTATGCAGTACGATATGCCCAATGAACTTGGCCTAGAAGTTATGATGAGTTATTCCTTTCCAGTCGTACGTATTTCTAAAGAATTGATTTCACCTCCCTATTTTGAGACTTCAGCCATGTCGTTCGTCTGTAGGTGGTAAGGATACGTTACTCTGTGATCAATGCCATAACTCTTCACTTGTTTTTTCACCTCCTTATTAATAAAGTGCCTACCCCTACCAGAAATAAGAATACATGGAATATCGAATCGTGAAATAGTGGGTTCCCTCAAGAATCTGCACAATGTCCTGCTATCAGTGGTTCGTGTGGGTATAACCTCCACCATCTACTAACATAATCTACAACTAGAAGAATGTACTCAAAACCACTGCTCAAAGGGAATGGTCCTATAAAATCTATGCCCCATGCGTCAAATATCTCACAAATGATAACTAGCTGTATTGGCATTATGTCTCTGGCACTGACTATCCCTCCTATTCTCTAACAATCTAGCCAACTCTTAACAAATGTGCATGAATGTCTAGTAAGAGCCGACAACCAAAGTCCAGTCTAGAGTACCTTCTCTGATGTCCTCTTCCATGGATGGTGAAATCTAACCTCTAAGGAATGTCACAAGGTGAGGGCATTATTGTATTCCTCTCGAGGAATATATTGCTTGTAGACACAATCTGGTCCTCACAAAAAAGAATCGGATCCTCCCATTGGTAGTATTGTGACTCAAAAACTAGCCCGCCGACTCGGTCCTTTAGCCAACCCTGTGGACTTTTCTGTGTAACCAGAAAGTTCACTATGTCCGCATACCACGGAAGCTCTGTAGCTGCAAAGATACTCTCATTTGGAACTGTCTCAGCAATCTCTAGCATGTACTCATCTAAAGGCTACTCTATCTGTAATCGGGAGAGGTGATCAGCTACCACATTCTTTACCCCAAGTTTGTCCTTAATATCCAAATCGAATTCCTAAAGTAAAAGAACCCATCTAAGAAGGCATGTCTTGGCATCCTTCTTCTCCCTCAAGTATTTGATAGTTGAATGATCTATATACAATATAATTTTCGAACCAAGAAGATATAATCTAAATTTATCCAATGTGAATACCACATCCAGCATCTCTTCCTATGTTACTATATATTTACGTTGAGCATCATCTAAAGTCTGATTGGCATAGTGGATGGTAACTGCAAGTCCATTCATCCTATGTCCTAATATAGCCTGAACCACGAAATCTAAAGCATATGTCATGATCTCAAAGAAAAGGGACCAATCAGGTGTCTATATGATTGGAGAATTGATAATCATATCTTTCAATGCGAGGAAGGCATTAAAACATTTTTCATCTACCAAGAACTCAATGTCTTTGCCTAATAATTTAGTTAACAGCTAGGCAATCTTAGAGAAATCTTGAATGAATCGTCGGTAGAAACCGATGTTCTCTAGAAAAGATCGTAACTGCTTGATGTTGGTTGGTGGATCGAGACGCTTGATGGCATCCACTTTGGCAGGATCAACCTCCATGCCTCGCTTGGAGATGATGTGTCCCAATACAATCCCGTGTGTAACCATAAAATGGTTCTTTTATCATGATAAAACAAGATCTACCTCACAATATTTCTGAAGAACCTGGTCTATGTGTACTAAACAATCATCAAATGAATCACCATAGAATGAAAAATCATTCATAAAGACCTCGAGAAAGTTTCCTACCATGTATACAAAAATGGCTAGCATGCGCCTCTGAAATGTGGCAGGGGCATTGCACAAACCAAAGGACATCCGTCTAAAAGCATACATGCTAAAGGGACATGTAAATATAGTCTTCTCCTGGTCTTGAAGAGTGATAGTAACATGGTTGTATCCGGATTAACCGTCAAGAAAACAGATGTACTCCTTCCTTGCAAACCTCTCTATGACCTGGTCGATAAAAGGCAAAGGGAAGTGGTCCTTCTTCGTCGTGGCATTCAATTTTCTTTAATCAATGTGCACTCGTCACAACGTGGTTACTCTCTTTAGAATCTTCTCTCCATTCTCATTCTAAACCATTTGAATTCTTGACTTATTCGGGGCAACATGTAATGGGCTAACCCATTCAGAGTTGGAGATGGGATAAATAAACCCTGTATAGCACCATTTTGTAATTTCTTTCTTGATAACATCTCATAAAACTAGATTCAGCATGCATTGAAAATCTCTAGTGGTCTGATGTCATGATCGAGATAGATGTGGTGAGAGCACAAAGCAGGATTTATCTCTAGAGATCGGATACAATCCACCCAATGGCCTTGCAGTTTCTTTCAAGAATCTCCATTAGATGAGATTCTTGCTCTTTGGTAAAGATGAGCTGATAATGATCGGAAACTATTTATGTGGGCCCGCAAGGAAAGCATATTTCATATTTAGTGGAAAGGTCTTTAGTTCTGGCAAGGTCGGATATGGCTCTGTTATGTCCTCATCTATTTGTGTACTAGGAATTGTTCTAGTGGTAGATGTGTCTGCAATATGGTTATCCACTATATCAATATGCTCTAGAGTCAGACTACCGAAGATATCTATAAACCTGAAATAACATCATCTGACTCTCTAGTATGCTCATCCTTAGAATGACTAGAGGAGAATAACTTATCTAAATGGACATTCATCTCTAAATCATATGAAGTGGAGGAATCATTTAAAAACTCAGAATCTAAAATATCTGTAATCAAATCATCAGGTGTCTACTCCATCTGCTCATCATCCATGATAAAATACAGAGTACCATCAGAAGAACTGCCAACTGAAGTCTCAGACCCATCCTCTACTAGGATATCATGGGTCTCTACCTAATACCTCTCAATGTCGTCAAGATGAACCTCATCCATGTAATCACAGGTGGCTAAGGAACTCAGGACGCATGAATTAGTTGTCAATGTGGTACTAGAAATGTGTGATTCTCTCCCCATCTCTATATATACCTTTTTACCCTCAGTGTGAAACGATACCTTCCTTGTATAATAGTCGAAGAGGGCCATCGTAGTCTCTAAGAAAGGCCTCCCAAGAATGATAGGGGTAAGGTGCAACTATGTAGGGCAATCCATGTCCAGGACAGTAAAGTCCACTGGGAACTGTAGGCCCAACGGTTATTATAACGTTCCTCAAAATGCCCCTGGGCCTCTTTACTGATCTATAAGTAAAATGAAGGATCGTGCATGATCTATAAAGAGGACCCAACTCGAGCTTGTCGAGTAGACAAGATGGTAACAAATTGATCGAGGAACCATTATCTAATAGAGTGCGATCAAATGTTGCATGTGATATCTTGCATCTAACATAGTGTACTCTTTGATATATCTTCTTCTTGGGTAATATGTTCTATATGGCGTATGATGTGGCCTTGGTCAATATATACTTCTCTATACATGATCTCTTTTTCCTACGTGTGGTACATATATTCTTCAACTGTTGCTTGAGCGTAGGAAAATGATGCAAGGCATCATGGAGCGGAATTTTCAAAAAGATGTGATCTTTAAGTAATCTCTACATCTCAGGAGTAACATCATTCTTTTTTATCTTTTTCTTTCCTTTTCCATACAAAGCATTAAGAAAAAGAACAAACTCAAGTATAACAACATTTTCTTCATTTTTATTCAATTCATCAAAACCAGAATAAGCAT
Source organism: Ottelia alismoides (assembly GCA_037367405.1). Taxonomy (NCBI): domain Eukaryota; kingdom Viridiplantae; phylum Streptophyta; class Magnoliopsida; order Alismatales; family Hydrocharitaceae; genus Ottelia; species Ottelia alismoides. The sequence goes on along the minus strand of JAZKJV010000820.1, from coordinate 760,458 downwards.
GTACATTGGGATTCCTAGAAGTATATACAAAACTCTTGAATACATGAAAGGAAACACAATCATCGGGAGTGTTGGTATGGTGTGGTGTGGTATCATCATCTGAACCGCTTGTGTCCATATCAACAGTCTCTGAATCACTCCCCTGAATGACTCATCGTGGACATCATGTTTGTCCTCATGGGTCCTCCTCCTCATCATCAGAATGTAAATCAACATCATCATGGATCAGCTCTCGCTCCTTATCATGTGCTCTCTCCTCCTCTAGATTAGGTGCTCATGGATGCCTACAGCTCCTGAGATGAATGAAATTAGATAAAAAAATCAAGAAAACTAATCGTACCTATAATGGTGTCTACCTCATCTGGATGTCGCCTCTTGTTGTTCGGATTCTTCAGAGGTTGTACTAGGAGAGTGGTCTCGGGGATGATTAACTCATCCATACGATGGTTAACCCACTCCATCTATGTCTTATGTGTACACTTGAGTGTGCCAATCATGTCCATGATCTGGTTCAGTGCCAATGACTGTGTAGATATCTTTGTCTCAAGCAAACAATTATAAGAATAATGAAGCAAGAGAAATTTTTGCTACTTATTTACCTGTATAGCAACAAGATCGAACTCAGGGGGGCTACAATTATCGAGGGTTATTCAAATAATCGAAAATCAATTAAAAGAAAAGGGAATCTCAAATGCAAACTACCTTGATTTTTTATGAAATGTTTACCTTTTTACTTTATTATTTTTTACTTCTATTTTTTAATTTCCTGATTTTCAAATTTTTATTGATTTTAATTTTGTAATTTTTTTTTAATTTTTAGAAATATGATTTTCAAAACAAATACATACATAAAGGAAATGCATTTTTTGGATTTTTCAAATATAAAAAATACTCAAAAGTGTCTAAAGAAAATCTTTTTGTGTTTTTATGATTTTTTACTATTTTTGTATTTTTAGAAATTTTTAGATTTTTTAGGATTTTTAAAATGAATAAAAATAGGGAAAATGTAAATAGTGAGCAAGCAAGAATTTTTCACAATTTAAGAATATAAAATAGGAAAAAATTAGGAAAATTATTTTTCCTATAAACTAAAGGATATTATCTACACAAATAAACTGAAATCACTATTTTTGGAATTTCTTACAATTTTTATGATTTTTATTAGATTTTTAGTATTTTACATTTTTCTATATTTTAACAATAATTAATGTGTGAAATTTGCTTAGAAATTAAAACTCACCAAAAGAAAATTAATTTAAGTTTTTTGGAATTTTAAAGCAATATTCGAATTTTTAGGATTTTTCAAAGTTCAAACAAGGAAAAATGACATGTTTTTTATTTTTTAATAATATCAAATGAGGTTAAAATGTAATGAGAAACTTAAACTATTACAAGACACATAACAGAAGTCTACACAAATTATTGTGGAATTTTCAAAGCAATAAAAATATTTATTTCAACAAGAACAAGAAAGCAATAAGGGTCTGGAAATGAAGGACTAAAATACAATTTTTAATGTTTTTGAATTTAAAATTAACGGAAATAATTACAAGGTAAAAAGTGCAAATTACCTAGGAACACGTGACTTGAATTGGCAGGGATCTTTTTGAAATTTCTAGAACTTCCAAGGGTTGAAACGTAATTTTTCCAATTTTTTATTTTAGAATCCCCTTAGGGTTTCTCTGCTTTTTCCTCTTTCGTTCCTTGCTAAAGGGGCCAAGTGAAGGGGGTGCCGCCTCCCTCGCTGCTCTCTCTTCTCGTGCGCCAGTGGCCACAGCGGAGGTGGATGGTACGACCACTCGTGCGCGGGAAGCACGATGGCTAGATGCGGACGGGCGACAGCCGGTGTTGGGGGAGCTTCATGAGTGGGGCGACGTAGTGCTCGGTGATGTACGAGCGATGGTGGCGATGGCGGGGCAACACACGCCCCTCGCGTGGTCGGTTGGAGCAGCGCAGGCCTTACGTAGTGGTTAAAGCAGTCGGCGGGTGATAGATGGGCGGTGGCGACGGTCGTTGGGAAAAGCGTAGGCCACAACCACGGGCGGCCTTGGTCCTCCTCAGGCGGTGGGCACCACCTACTACTGGAGGCGCAATGCCTATCGCTGCTTTTTTTATTTTTTTTGTAAATTGTAAACAGAAACAGGAAAAAAAACTTTTTTTTCTTTTTTTAAACAGAAACTGTAGAAAATAATTTTTTATTTTTTTAATTTTTATTTGATCCTGCAAAACAAATGTTAGAAAAAAACCATATGTTTTTTTTTGTTTTTTTAATTTTATTTATAAACAAATTAGGACGCGAGCATGACGGCTCAATCCCAAAATCAGAACGGAATATGTGAACGGGGATCCAACGAAAAATGAGGAAAGGATCCGTGTCTTCGACCACCGTATGTAGTCGGAGTTGGAAAATTTCGTGAGGTAGAATAAGAACGTGAATAGATCGAAATGTAAAGGTGAAAAATCAGATCGGATTCAGATCAAATCGTGATGTGTGATTCTAAGATCTAAAAAAAATGATGACGAAATAAAAATGTGAAAAATTAAACTACGATTAACCTAGGTTAAAAATAAGAGAAGAAAAATGATGGATCTCACCTTAGGAGCGGATGTAAACTGTGATTGCCTCGACGAAGGCCAACTCGCTGTCACCGGATGACTCGGAGGCTAGGCACCCTTTTACGACAAGATAGCTCTTGGAGAATAGGATCCTCTCACCAAAGATTGATCAAGTGAGAATGAGAGAGGAGGAGTCAATTAAATAGAGGATTAATTGAATTTGAATTTGAATTCAAATTTAAAAATTGAATGGAGATAAAGAGATAAGAAAGAATTTGAAATGAGATAAAGATAAAAAAGAAATAAGTGTTAAATTATTTACAAAAATTAATTTTTTTTGTATTTTCGTAACTTTATTAAATTGAATAATAAATGTGAATTTTTTTATTTTTTATGGTGGTTATTTCAGAATATCAACTATATACATATACTATATACATAAGGTACATTATATACATAGTTAAATAAGGAAATTACTTTTTTAAATTTTTTTATATTTTTTTGTTTATTATTTTTTTGTATTTTAAATAATTATCAAAAAATATTTACAAATACAATATGTACAAATAAATGGTAAAAATTTCACAAACCACCCCAGGAAACTGATTTTCAAATCGTAACTCCAAAAATTATGAAACCACAATCATTTTAAAGATAATTTAATTTAGAATACAATGGAAGTAAGTTTGGTTCAATTTGAGTTTATATGGAGCCAGAATTGGTCTTTCAATTATCGTTTAATGGCTTTTTCTGGATGTGATTACTTTTATTCTGTACATGATTTTATTTTGCAATTATTTTTATTATTTAGAAAACATATTTATTAACAACTTTTGTTTTGAAAATTATTTAGTTTGAGGTCAATTTATGTACAAATAAAATAGTGAAGTATACAAATATATACATCACACATTTTTTTGGATTTTCTGATTAAGGACCCTATCTCCTCCTACTTTATTCCTGGTCGATTAGGTCAAGTCTTGGCTTTCATTTGGGGTTCGGGTCAGCCTGTATCTATTACATATATACAATCTTCTCTCTTTTTTCTTTTCTTTATTTTTCCTTTCTTTCTTTCTTTATTTATTTTAGGTTAAAATAGTAATAAGTGTGCAATATTTACATACAGATGCAAGCTAGTAAGAATATGGCGTCAGTATTATATACATGTGTTTTATAAGGGATTTTAAGCTAAAATAAATGAATAAAGATGATGAAATGCAGATTCATCAGTTCTCCCCAGCTCTCTACTCTCTCCCGCCTAGGAATGTGCTGTTATTGTGGCGTATAAGGTTGAGGAGATCTCTATGGTGTAGTAAAAGAATATTGTTGCTGGTGGTGGTGGTGATGATAAATATGTGGATGTATGGTAGGAGATTGGTAAGAATGTGGTCTCCTATAATCATGATGGTGAGAATGTTGCTACGTGTATGGTTGTCGGTGCAGAAAATGTGGAGATGAACGTCCATGTTGTGGATAATACTGCTGTAGATGGTGGTAGTATACGCTCTGATGTGTAAGACATGTTGGTGACTGATAGTGAACAAGAGCGTACCATATTTCGTTGATCTCAAGAGTGGATAAAGGATCAACATCCTCAACCACATGGCTCATGATCGGACTCGGGTTAGCATTGGATGAATCCTCATGTCAATCTGGCTGTGGAGGCTCGGTGGTACATCTTGGCTTGCTCTGAACATACTGAATCTGACGGGTCAGAGGAGCGGGTAAAGATCCCCATACATGCTGATAAGTAGAAGAAGAGTATGACTGCTGAACTGAAGCTAAAAGGCGGTCACCTTCTCCATCAAATCACTTAACTGATGTGGAAGTGATGAGAGTTTTTCCAACTCTCATAGCGGCTATAATTCTTGAACTTGATTCTGAATCACTTCAACTAGTGTAAGTTTTCGTATCGTGAATCAAAATTTGAAATATGTGCCATCTTCTGATAATCTCCCCAATGTGGTGGTTCTGGGGCCTTCTAGAATGCCCAAGTAGAGTCAACAACACGTGAGTTCTCTGTCATCCCCTCAAAGATGGACCAAACAGACTCGGCATCCCTATTCAGATAGCTACCTCCATATGCGACGCTCACTAGGACCTGAACATCCGGCTGGAGTCCTCTGAAAAAATTATGCACTAGCACCTTCAATGGAATCTCATGATGAGGGCATCTCTTAGTCAAATCCTTGAATCGCTCCCATGCCTCATGGAATGACTCATGTGTAAACTGTGTAAAATTGGAGATCTGATTCCTTATTGCATTAGCCCATCCCAGAGGAAAATACTTACACAGGAAAGTAGAGTTCAGATCATCCCATGTAGAAAAATCCCTCCCCAAATGATTCAACCAGTAGAGCGCCTTATCTACTAAGGCAAAGGGGAAGGCCTTGAGGCGTATATCCTCCTGCGTAACTCCTGGATAACTGGTCATACAACATATCATCTTTAACTATTGTAAAAATGTGAATGGCTCCTCTGATGTGTTCCCATAGAACTTAGGAATTGATGAAATAAAGGACAGACTCAACTCGTATGACCATTGATTCGATGGTAACCGGATCCAATGCTGCAAAGTCCTAGCTCTAAGGTCATACTCATCTCTCAATGTTGTGGGAACCACGGCAAGTGGTGGTGGGTTCCCAGCTCCTGCTCTCAACATAGTGATCTCGTCTCTCAACTCATCATGGACTCTACACTGATCTTGTATCTGTATGCTCATTTGTTGAAGTGTGTGTTAACATCCCTATTGTGATATCATTAGCTAGATCAGGTCTCTCATCGGACGGTCTCTCCTCAACTGCTCTATCCTCGACTGGTGCCTTTCTTCTAGCATTGATATCTGTCGAATCTTCTATGAAGGAAAAAGTCACGTAAAAACTCATGAGAAAATGTACAGGAGAAATAGACGAAAAATTGAGGTGTGGGTCTGCCTCGACTAAAGGGTTGGGAGGCGAGGGAGTCTAAGTCTGACTCACCTCATGACTAAGTGGGACCGACTCGGAAAGAGGGTCATCCTGAGTCTGTGAAGTTGCACGTAAGGCGGTTACAGATCGAAAGCTCACAGAGTTTGAGCGTAAAAAGAAAACACAAAAAGACAAGAAGATAAAAAAATTGATAAAAATTGTGGAAACACAAACTGAGAAAAAGAGGGAAAATTGAAGAAAATAAAATACACAAAAGCTGCAAAGAAATCAAAGAAAATAAAAGGAAAAATAAAGGAAATTAAAGAGACAAAGAAAAATACAAAAACTAAGAGAAAAATGAGAAAAACAAGAAGAAGAGAATAAATAAAAAAAATAATAAAATAAGCTCGAAAAAACAAGCGCGGCTATGCCTCCCCAACAATGGCACCATTTTGAAAAGTAGAAAAATGTGTGGTTGTCAGGAGAGACTCAGAAATGAAGTGAAGATATAGATATTATCGAGAACAAGTCAGAAAAAGCAGAGACTCTCTAACTCATACCCAGCAACGGTGCCATTTTGAAAAAAGGATTTTACCAGCGATTAATTTTGAGGTCGGATGTAGCGAACCGTTGAGAAAAATCATGTCTCCAAACGAAAGAAACAAAAAATAGGAGAGATAGAGAGAGAGAAGGAGAAAATGAAGAAGAATCATACTCTCTCCTAAAATTTGTTGCTTCACTATTTTATTTAACCAAGCAAGTGTTTTTAGGTCAAACTCAATGAGGTAGATAGACGCGCTCAGATTTTTAGAGTGAAGAAAATTATTTTGTGATTTTTTATTTCTTTTCTTCTTTTCTTTAGTGAGAAAATCTTTTTTATTTTAATTTTTTTATTTTTATTTGATTTTTATTTTTTTTCAGTTTTTTATTTATTTTTCAAAGTGAAATTTTTCAAAAAATTATCTACAATATAGTATATAGGAATGGTAGAAAAATATAGTGATATTATATAGTAGATGAATCGCTTGACTAATGGGCTCAAGAAAGAACTCAAAAAGTACCAAAATGGATCGAAAATAGAGGAATAAAATCTCAACAAAAATGTGATGAATTTTTTTTTAAAATCCAATTCAAATAAAATGTAAAAAAATACTACGCAAGAAAATAATGTCCAAAATAGTCCACAAGTATCCAAGGGTCAAAGTAGAAATGAAATACGATAAAAGAAAAAGGACTTTCTTCAATTAGGTCCCTAGCCAAGGACCTAATTGCAAGAAAATTATAGAACCTTTACACGTAGGTCCCTAGTTAGGGACCTAAATGTAATTATGCAAACTTGTGGCGGCACGGTTAAAATTTGGAGTTCTTCAAGGCTGAATATGCAAATGTCACATCCCTTCAATCTTGATAGTCAAATTTAGAATTTGATGCTTGATCTGGGTCGTTCGATGCTTACACGTGGTAGTAGCCTGTAAAGTGGTTGTTCTTGCCACGTTCTTCACTAATTTGGCACGATCGATGGGATCGCTCCTCCTCCTCGATCTCCAGCTACGGCACAGTTATGGCGACATCCAAGGACTCTTGTAGGGCCCGAATGGGGTCACTAAACCCCTTCGAGGTCACCTATGACGAGGTGGATGAAGATGGCGGCTATGAAGGCTCTAAAGAAAGGTGGCTAGGGTTTGGAACCAAAAGTAGGTGTTGCAGCTTAACTGATCGATGGACGAGGAAGATAAATGCTCCATGTTATGGATAAATGTACTCCATATAATATTATTGTTCCTATAAATGAAATGTATTGCTCTATTCTTAAAGAATCGACCAATAGTAGAAAGAATTTGTGCAAGTTTGGTTTGGGTTCCAGAAAGAAGAGTGTCATATCAAAATTGGAACGGTTTTGATTCAAATTGGATGAGGGTTTGGTTGGTGAGATTGATATGGTGATTAGGACTATCCAATTATGAGATTAAACCACTAATTAGGCATGAAACTCGATGGAATTTGAAGGATGAATGAAATGGGTACTTGGGAATACAAGATTTATGACCTACAGGTCGTAGCTCGACGGTCAGTGAACTAGAGCTCTACGTTGTTGCTGGTGGCGATGCAAGGCAACCAAACACCTTGGAATGCTCCTCCGACTATCATCCTTCCATGTGGTATGACGACCGAGCCCTGTAATGATCGGAGAAGGGCGATGTACGGTGGTGGAAATTGGGTGTCAGCCATGTTATTTATTGGCAAGGGAAAATTGGTTTTGAACGGTGGAAGTTAGGATGAATATATAAATGAATCGATGAAGAGTTGGTGGAAATCCAATGGAGAGTGTGAATGATGGTTGTTATGACTAGAATATGGATGGATGAGATTAGGAAATGGTGGTAGAATGGAGCGTGGAGAATTAGGTGAAGAAGGTCGGTTGAAACAGTCTCCTCAACTGAATCTTGAGAGGAAGAAGGCCTGAGGTGCTGACACATGTCAACAACTCATTGGCCAAAATAAGTAAATAGATTAATAAATAGATTATAAATAATAAATAATAAATTGTTTTTTTTTAATTTGGTGTAAAAATAAGAAATGTGAGTAATTAATTTAGCTAAATTATGGCATCATTTATTTCTATAAATAATAAATATTTTATGAAATATAAATATAATATTAATAAATATATGTATAGTATATTTACTAATTAGGTTATGTATTTTTAATCCAATAATTTAATAAATAGTATATTATTGTTATATTTTATTAATTAATAGAATGATAAATAAGATTTATATAAGTTTTCCTAGATTTTAATAAATTAGTTTAGATATATAAATAAAATACATATATATGTTACACTTTCAAATTCATCTATAAAAAATGGTTTTTGGAATTATTTAAAATATTAAATAAGGTTTCTAAATTCTCAAATAGTTTATAGATAAAATACAAGATCAAGAAATAAATTCAAAATTATAAAATCAATGATAATATGAATAGTGCATTCAGAATAAAATAAATAACCCAGAAACCCAGTTGTGATTAGGACCCAGAAGTGACTTTTTACAAACAGACTCTGATTTTAGTGAAATTACCTTCATTAATTAGAGAATATTATTTTATGAAATTAAAATTGATTAGAGTAAAACTAGAATTCGTATGAAGAAGTTATGAGGTTCGGAAGTTGAGAAATTGGCAATTTGAAAGTTGGATTTCTTGGCATATATACATGTTGGGATTTTTTGTGAATTTTATATTTTTATATACATTTTTAGGAATACATAAAAGAAGAGTTTGGTGAAAAATATATACAAATAAATTAATTAAAATCAATGAAGTTTTGATAATTAGTGTATTAATATGGAATAATATTCTATGTGTAAAATTAATTATTTTTGTTGTTTTATTCCTTATCCCCCCCCTACTTTATTGTTTGTCGACCAATCCATGCTGGCTTGGTCTCGGGAGTTAGGTTATATAAATATATCTTTCAGCTATATTTATATTTAATTTAGTCATATTGTACATATAAACATATCTACAGTCTACCTCTTTTATTTCTTTCTTTTTATTCTTTTATTTATTTACATGTTTTTGATGCATAAAAGTGCATTTTAAAGAAAAGTTAATGAATCATGGATTCATCAAAATGCATAAAAGTGTTTTAAACCCTGATATTGTATATCAAGTTACTATGCATGGATAATATAATCTCCCTAACATTATTAGCAAGTATTTACGAATGATGCTCAAGAGTCCTAGATGGTAGGAATTGTACATTAATATATCATATACTAAGATAATAATTGTTCTTATCTTGGATATAATTGAAATAGAAATATATGAATACAAATCACATTATTTGGTAGGTAAATAATATGAATATGGATTCTAATAATTAATATTTATATGAATGTGATTCATATATATTTAAGATGTGTGTGAATTTAATTAACATAAATAATGTGAGTTAGGTTGACATTTAATTTCGGACTAATGAATTGGATTCATTTGTTTGCATGGTGTTTTTATAGATCTTTCAATATTGATATTTATAATACAATTATATTTTTTATCAAGAGATAATTAAATTAAATATCAAGTCCTTAATGTAACTTAAATAAGAGAGATGTCCACCATGTTGAAGGGTAACTAGTTAGCCTCCTTACAACTTGGTTTATAACTCTCATATTTGGCTTTTTATTTTGGTGATTAAGTTGCGTAAATAGTTGGCCATTTACTTACGAGATAAGGACACTCTCTTAACCATCCAAAATAAATTGAAGCCTTCGATCTTGGTCATCTGCATGGAGAGGAGGGTTGTCTATGGGTCATCCATTCTTGTAGTTAAAAGGGGCATAACCTCTTTTTCTAGCTCATTAGTTCGATGTCATATGAGTGAATTACAAACCTTCAAAACTGAGAAGAGAATAATCTCTTCTTGGTTGTCTCAATTAAATCAACAAAAACCCTAGCCATCCACCATATTGACCTCTACCTCCTCTTTATTGACTTTCCCATTCGTGAGAGGAGTTTTCATCCTTATGTTCCATGTATGTGTTGAAGGACTCGATTTTGAGAGACAAAATCAGGAGGTAGAGAACATATAGATCTCTATTTGCACAGACTACTTGGTGGAGGAAATATCTCTAGTTCATGGGAAGTACCACGAGTCATCATCATACCTGCTAGAGTAAGCATTCGTCGGATCGAACTTGATTCAGGAAATCCAGTCCTTTAGAGACTCACGCTTCAAATGTATTCCTATAAACTTTTATAATTATGCAAAATAGTTTGGAAAGTGTTTCCCATACCAAGTGGTTTCACATTTGCAATCCATTTTTTTGTAATACGATTGCATCAGTGCTTATATAATGACTTTTCATTACGAACATGATTCTTTTTTTTCATTTCCATGATATACGAGGTCAAACGTCCCTGAATGAGTATCACCCTTGGCATGTACAATGAGAGGAGAGAATCATCTCTCGAGTTCAATGGAGGAAAACGTGTCATCATCAAGTCCGTGGGTGCAAGCATCCATCAAATTGGACTTAAGCTAGAAGGCATCCTTCTTTGGAGGCTATTTGCAACCACGCTTCAAAGGTATATTCATATACTCATGTGAATTAGAGAAATAGTCTGGAAATAGTTTCCATGACCATGTGATTTTGCTCTTAGTTTTTGTTGTATGATTATTATGCGACTCACTAGCTCGTCAACATATATATTTTGTGAAACTATATGATAAAGGTATTTAGTATCTCCATCTTGTAAAGTTAAATCTTTAACCTAACTTATCCAATAACTTAGAATCTCTATTCCTATATAGAGGACATGCATCAAGAATGTCATTTGGATATCGGTCTTTAGAGAAGATTGTCATCTTTTCCCAATCTAGAGATCCTTCTTGAATATCACTTGACGATGTCAATTGGGTCTTTGATATAACGCTTTAGCTCTACAACCAGACATTAGCCTTTATGATCTAACTCTTTATATAAACATCTATATGATATCAAGATGACCATGATACATAACACATTTGTACAAAGGGATATTATTTAATGCTAATTCCGTATATACTATGTCAAATAATGGAATGGTCACAATAACGTGTATTGCATTATGGATTACAATACATTTATTGCATAATGGATTGCCATGGGCTCACATGTCCAATAATGTTTAAATCATCATCATAGTTGAGAATTTGATGCGTGTTGCATGCAAAAAATTTTTTATAAATACTTTTCATTCTTCATTTATTATGTGTATATTTGTATAAATTTACACTATTTTATTTGTCCATAAATTGACCTTAAATTAGATATTTTTCTAAACAAAAGTTGTAAATAAAAATATTTTTAAATAATAAAAAAACTTGTAAAATTAAATCATGTACAAAATAAAAATAACCATACTTGGAAAAAGCTGTAAAGCGATAATTGAAAGATCAATTCCGGCTCCATATGAATCAAACTGAATCAAACTTACTTCCATCTTATTCTAAATCAAATTATCTTTAAAATGTTAGTGGTTTCAAATTTTTTGGAGTTATGGTTGAAAAGACGGTTTTCTGGGGTGATTTTTACAATTTGATCATTTATTTTATTTATTTTTAAAATTTGTGTACATATTATATTTTTTAAAATTATTAATATTATTCATAATAATTTAAAGTAAATTAAAAAAAATTATTAAAAAATAAAAAAATATTTCCTTATGTGTACATGTGTATAATGTACCTTATGTATATATGATATGTATGTAATTAACCACCGTGTATAAAAACCATCAAAAATAATATCTAACATTAATTAATTAAATTAATCTAAATTAAAAAATCTAATTTAATTTATTTATTTAAATTAATTTGAAAACATGCCTTTTGTATATAATTTGAATATATGCCTTTAATAGCCACCATTAAGATGGCTAATTAATTCTTCATATTAATTATTTTTTTTTAATTTATTAAATTCCAAATTTCGTTTTTAATTAATTTATTAATTTATTTCATTTATTTAAATAACCACTAAATACCTTCCTTTTTTGTACATATCTTCCTTTTTTATTTCTTCTTCTTTTTAATGGGTCTCCTCTCCTTCATTATTCATGGATCAATCTTTTGGTGAGAGGATCCTATTCTCCAAGAGCATTCTTTTTGTAGAGAGGTGCCTAGATTCCGAGTCATTGATGAATCCACGTTTCATCATCTTTATTCTATTATTTTGGCCTTAAAAACCCTAGTAAATGCGTGTAAATAGGCTTAATATAGGCATTTTAGCATTCATGCATATGTGTGTAAATATTGTATAAAATGCGGTTTTTAAAGCCAAAACTATAGAATAAAGAAAAGAAAAGAAAAAGAATAAAATATTGTAAATATTTTATGACCCGAAACCCCGAGACCTAGGCATCTTGATGAATAGGTCGACAAGGAATAAAGTAGGGGGAGATAAGGGCCAAAATACAATAAAAATACATATTTATTTTACTAATTCTTTATTCATTTTGGGACCTATTTTTGGCTCCACTTTTTATACATCAAATAAAGAAACTTTGTACATGAAATTGTAGATAATTTTATAAAGAAAAATACAAAATTGATTTCACAGAAAAATAATGTACAGATAAAAAGTTATGGTCTGAATAAAATTCCAGAATCTCAACTTCCCAGACCCGTATCTCACAAATGAAAACTCCAAATGCAGCATACTCGCCTTTAATTCTATATAGAAGAAAATAAGCTATTTAATGGCGATGGTTTCGCATTTGGCGGAGCTACGGTTTGAAAGTTGAGTTTTGGACCCTCATTGTATACTTGTACATATTAAAATATTTAATTTATTATTTATTCATTATTTTTGTATTTTTATATTTTTATAATGTTGTAAATAATACTTATAATAATTATGTATATTAAAATCAGGATAAAAACCTAGATAAAACATAAAATAAAATACATGTATACACAATACATAGATACAATACTTATATGTATACCTATACTCTTTATACTTATATTTTATTTAACATACATAACAAATCAGAAAGATAAAATAAAAATATCTTTGTGTATATAAAAGTATTTTATAATTTTATAAAATCATAAATAAAAATAATAATATTAAAAATACCTAAATAAAAATAGAATACTTAAATATATAGATATATATACTATAAAGGGCATAAATGCAAACTTGTAAAAATACACCTCATAAAAATAAATAAAAATCATAATAAAATAATTTATAAAAAAATAAACTTTTTTTATTTTATAACCAAAATTTAAATAATTCATTTCCTATTTTTTATCGAATTTATAAACATTTTTTACCAAGGTTTTTTTCTGGTTGGTCCACGTGGACCAACTAGATTTCTTCTTTGGTTGACCTCGGTCAACTCTCTGACCGAGGTCTGGCTGTTGTCAGAAATGGGTTTTGTCTCATCTTCGTGGTTTTTTCCCGGCCTCGTCTTTCACCATTTGAGGCCGATGCCTTCACGACTTTTGACCACCTATGAACCGTGATTCACGCCCAAGGCTTGCCTTGGACTTTGGATCGCTGTGGCGCTCGATATGCCTCGTTGAAAGTGCCCCCTTGGCCATTGTTTCAAAAAGAGACCCAAAACCTCCTTTTTCATTTGAACCCTCCTTTGGCCTAACTTGGCCTCTCCTCTCGTGCTCAGGACCGGGTATCGTGACAGGGTACCCTCCAGCTGACCTGGAAGCACCTTGCTGGGCCGGGGAGTGGCTCCATTTCACCTCCGGCGTGGCCGCCGTCGAGGTCCCATCTCAGGTGCTTTTGCTCCTTTGAGGTTGTTTTTATTTCGTTTTTATGTATTTTTTACACTTAGCGTAGTCGCACGACATTTTCCCGTCGTTATTCTCGCATTCCACCCAACCTACTCCATCCTCGCAACTACGTCGGAGCGCAGCTCCGGCGACCACCGTTGTCCCCGTGTCACCGTTCACCACCCGCAATTTTTTGCTGGCCCTGGGACTGTTTACTTTTGCCGTGAACCTCCATTGCAGGACCAGGAGCCAAAGACCCCACCTGGGGGATCGAGTTCGCGGAAGCTCGCACGACCTGGGCTGCCCCCGTCCTACCACGTCACCGCTGCTGGCTAGCGTGTTCCACGCCATTTTGGAGCAGCAATCTGATAAGAGGGCGTCCCAGGTGCCTGCGCGAGTTGTAGGAGACGAAGGGGGTCGTCGGGAACGGACCTGCGTCCAAGCCAAACTCGCATCCGGCGAGTTTCTTCACCGTTCTTCCCCAATCGACCAGCGCCGTCGGATCGGGCGTGTTCTTGGTGCAAAGCAGCCACCGTCGGATTAAGCAAGCCCAGGACCGCCCGATCACCTTAGACCTTCTAATCCTAGCCGCACAGCTGAAGGGGCATCGGGCTACGTGGGGCTGCCACGTGGCGTAAGTAAAAGCCGCCCCGCCGTTGGATCGTTCTATTGACTGGGTAATTTGCGAACTCACCCCGGCGATTTTTGACTTTAGTGTTTCAAATCAAAACTTTTGACTGCTGTGTAAAGTAGTTGAAACATTTGCGAACTTGGCCCCAAAAGTTTTGTATATTGCGGATTCGTCCCCGCCAGGCACGTGTTAGCCACGTGCATGCTTGGCGATTTTGCGGGAAAGCCCTTCGGGCATTTTGTTATTAGATTTAGTCCAGCAAGTTTATTTTGCATATATTTATTTTCTGGAAATTTACATTCTGGCCCTCGGACTTGCTATATATTTGCAAATATACCCCTGGCAGTGTGTAGTTTCTTGCTGTTATTTCTATTTATTCCTTGCATCTAGAAGAGCCCAAAAATTCCACAAAAAATTGCATTAAGATCCTGTTGCATCATACTTCCACGCCATATTTGTGCATTTGCATTTTATTGCATTTTAATATTTATTAAAAATCAAAAATAGCCATTTTGTGCACTGTCTAACTTCTAAAATACCAAAAAATATAAAAACTCTCCAGAAAAATCCCAAAAAAATATATTTTGTTCCTTTTAGTGTGTTTTAATTTCAGACCAAAAAATCATTAAAAATTATAAAACCAAACTCCTAAAAATCACAAAACTCTAAAAACCTTCATAAAAATTTATAAAACTCATAAAAAAATCCAAAAATCGTGTTTTCTTTTCCTGAATTTTCTTTGTTTTATTATCCTTAAGTGAAAATTAATTTGGAGAAGTTTTGTTACTGTTTGCTATTTTATTTCTCCATTTTAGTTTCAGCCTTGCATTTTTGCCACTGTTTTCTTTATTTTGCTAATTAAAAATACCAAAAAACATTCTAAAAATTACCCAAAAATCACAAAAACAGTAAAAAAGTATAAAAAGACCAAAAAGACTTTATTTTCATATTTTTGAATAATTTTATCTATTTTTATAAATACTCTAGCTTGTCTTTTATTACATTGTTTTTACATTCCAATATTGAAAAAGAAAATAAAAGAATATAAAATATAAAAAGAAAATATAAAATAAGAAATTATAAAATCAAAATACAAAAATATAAAATTAAAAATTAAATTAAAAAAATTAAAAAAAATAATAAAACCCACAAAAAAATAGCTTAGTAGACACTTGACCACATTCACACACAAGTACACTTTTGAGCATTTTTTGCCCCGTTCTACCTGTCTGCTCCCTGTGTTCGACCTCTACACATACTTGCACTATACACATCTTGTTGTAGAGTTATAATAAATTTTAACTCCGCACATTTATTTTCATTGCTTGATTTATCTGTTGTGGGTTAATTGTTGTTTGAATCGGGATTTCGTTGGAGGTCAAATCAGCGACTGTTGATTCGCCTTGTGAGTCAACACGACCTCGGCATTTTCCGGTTCAACAATCATCCAGTGACAACGAGTCAGTCCTCGTTGTGGCCATTATGGTGTTATCCGCTCCCATTTGGTGAGATCCAAATCTTTATTTTTTGTCTTTCATTTAGGTTAATTTTAGGTGTAATTTGTAGTTTTAATTTCGTTGTTAAATTTAGATCGTAATTTTTCACCCTAATCACTATTCTATCATATACGATTTGATCCGCCCCTGATTCCGATTTCACATCCACAACTCGGTCTTCTCATGTTCCTATTCTATCTCACAGGATCTCTCAACTCTGGTCACGCACGATGATCGGAGATACGGTTCCGATCTCCCATTTCGTCGGATCCAAAACCACTCACATTCCTATTTTTATCTTATTTTTTTGACCGAGTTGTTGTGTTCGAGTCGGTGGTCGTATTTGTTGTATTGCAGGTACACAAGATTTGGAAAAAAAATAGGAAAAAATTCTCAGTTGTTGTTTTCCAAAATAAATATACAAAAAAGATTATTGGACGACACAACCGCCACCACCTGGATCCCTCCCTCCATCATCGTGTTGTCGTCCCGAACCGGCGCAACCTCCGACGATCATTAGCCATCCACGGAGCGAGTCCATCTCTATCGCTCAAGAATCGCATTGCCATACAGGGCAAAGCTTCATTGTCCTCCATCTGTGTCCGATGTCGCCGACCATCCAAAACCTCCTAGCCAATCGTTGCTCCGCCTTGGATCCTCCATCACTGCCAGTGAGCCTCCACCTGGCAGAGCTCATCCGGCCGCACAGGGCAAAGCTTCATTGTCCTCCATCTGTGTCCGATGTCGCCGACCATCCAAAACCTCCTAGCCAATCGTTGCTCCGCCTTGGATCCTCCATCACTGCCAGTGAGCCTCCACCTGGCAGAGCTCATCCGGCCGCACGCCTCGCCGTCCATCTATCGCACAATCCCCGCTCGCGATCTACACCGTCGTGATCACACACACGCGAAGAATCACCCTGCAGCCTGACCACATGGAGCCCACACCGCCCTCGCACGATTCGTGCTGCCACCTCCCTTGGAGCATCGTTCATCACCGCCATCGAGCTCCTGCTCCACCCTCAGCCCATTGTCGGTGTGTGTATGTCACCCCAACCGCCCGAAGAGCTCCACTATTCGCCCTCGCGCAAGCCATTGTCCTGCTGAAGCAGCAGACCTTCATCGGCATGACTAGGGACGCAAACGAATGCAGTTATATTTGTATTCGTTCGTATCCGTATTCATTTTTAAGAGGATATGGATCTTGTTTTCCTAAAACAGTCGAATACGAATACGAATATTGGAAACAAACTTTTTGCCGATACGAATACGAATACGAATCCTTACTTAACGAATACGAATACGAATACGAATACGAAAAATATAACGAATACGATTACAAATACGAATATTCGTTACTAAATAAATTATTTTATTTAAGTTATTTACCTAATACCTAGGATACTAGGGCTTCTTCTCCAACACTAATCCCTCTCCCACCCGCCTACCCGACGCTAACCTCTTCTCCCATTCGACAGCCGCACGTCGCCCCCTTCCGCCCCCCTGTCGTCCCCCTCCGCCCCTCCTTGCGACCCCCTCCACCCTCCCTTCCGCCGCCCCATCCTCTTGTGGCCTCCCTCCGCCCCCTCTTCCACCCCCTCCGCCCCCCAGCTGCCCCCCTTCCGCCCCCCCTGCCGTCCCCCTCCGCCCCTCCTGTCACCCTCCTCCGCCCCCCGCCGCCCCCTTCCGCCCCCTGCCGCCTCCCTATGCCCCTCCTTGCGGCCCCCTTCACCCTCCCTTCCGCTGCCCTAGCCTCTTGCGGCCTCCCTCTGCCCCCCAGTCGCCCCCTAGTTCCGCCCATGCCGGCTTCCGCCCCCCCTGCAACAGGCCCGCAGCCCCCCTCCTTCCCCTCCGCCCAGCCTGACGCCGCCCCTGCGGCCCTACCCCTGCTCCTCCATTTGCGATCGATCTCTGGTAAATTTCATATTCTTGTAATGTTTTTTTATGTATGGATTATTTTGTTAGAAAGAATTAGAATATGGTTGATGTTATTAAAAGATTTGTATGGAACGTATGGAATGTTTTTGTTTATGAAACTTATTGGAATATGCTTGCTTGATTGTTAACTTCAATGTTTATAGAAACTTATGAAACTTATTGGAATGATGCGATATGGAGCATGTAATTCGAAGAATGTTTTGATTTAGTCATCGATGTATTTGTTTGAATGTTTGTAGACGATTTCTCTCTTTGGATGTTATTTGGAATGTTTGTTATTTGAAACTAGACATATTATGCTTTGCTTTACATCTGCAACTTTAAATTTTTGTCATTACTTTGCAAGATATTTATTTATTTCCATCAAACCCTTTTACTGCATTATTCGTTATTATATTATTGTATCATACTGAGTTAAATTTCATATTCAAGTCATAATATGGAAGTAATGCGGAAGTAATTGCCAAATAATCAGGTACGCTTTTATATATAATTTTTTATTGCAATATTCGTTTGATATTCGTATTCGTTTGTAAAAGATTTGTATTCGTATTCGTATTTTGAGGATATGGATCTCGATTTTTTACATTCGTATAACATTCGTATTTGTATTCGTATTCTTAATATAAAATGAATATGGTTATGGTATGACCTGAATTCGCATTCGTATTCATTCGTTTGCATCCCTAGCCGTGACCCCTTCACCACCATCTGAGCAGAGCGCTTCCGCTGCTCCAGAACCGCACTAGCATCTGGGGCGGATCTCTTCCGCCATAGCCGCTCACTCCCTCCATCGCAGTGAGCCGACCTTCACTGCCACATCGCCGTTGGCTTGGGCGAGAAGAATAAAAAAGAGGGGTGGCACCTACCCCTTTAGCTTGAAGATGAAGACAAATAGGAGCCCTGACCCTAATTTGGGGCTTTTAATCTCAGACATCGGATGAGATCTGATCGAACGGATCTAAAAAAATAAGTAAATAAAAGGGTAGTTGCATATCACCCCTCGAACATTCTGAGAATTATAAAAAGATCCCCGTCAGAGTCTCAAGCACGTGTGGTGCATGTTTTCATTGGGTATTTTGCAACTATTTCCTCGCATTTTATTTCTAGTTAGTTTTTCATGCAAAAACAATAAATAATTCTACTCTGGTCCCTATTTTTCATGCTTTAATTTGCATGCTTCTTCTTGTTGAAATAAATATCTTTTTTGTCAATAAATTCTCCAAAATTCAAGTTAAACCCCTGATTTGTGTCTTTTCATAGTATAAAAATTTCATTGCATTTCCTTTTTATTTGTTATTATTAGACAATCAAAAAAATCATATTTTTCATTATTTGTGATTTGAAAAAGCATAACTAAAATTGAATATTACGTAAAAAATTCTAAAAAATAGATTAGCTTCCATTACGTAAAAACTCAAAAAATTGCAAAAATATCAAAAATCTTAGAAAATCATAAAAATTGTAGAAAAATCCAAAAATTGTGATTTCCCTTCTTTTTTGTAGATAATTTCCTGTAGTTTTTAGGAAAAATAATTTCCATAATTTCGTATTTATTTGTTATGTGGTATATTTTAAATTGCAAAATAGTCATGTAAATTCACTATTTAATTTTCCTCCTATTTTTATTCATTTAAAAATCTTAAAAATTCAAAAAATCATCTAAATATCACTAAAAACAATAAAATATAGTAAAACACAAAAAGCTTTTTATTTGGACTTTTTTAACATTTTTGATATATTTGAAAAATCCAAAAAATAGCCATGCTCTATTTTTGTATATAGCTTGTTTGAAAATTATTTTCTTGAAAATTTGAAATTTACAAAATAAAAAAGCCACAAAAAATAAAAAAATAAAATAAAAAATTACCACAACCTAGAATAGTGTTCATAGGATTCCTTTATTTATTTCATTGATTTCTCATTGACATAATAGCCCTCGAGATTGTAGCCTCCCTGAGTTCGATCATGTTGCTATACATGTAAAATAAATAGCAAAATTCTCATGCTATATTTTTGTAATTAATTTAGTTTGAGAATTAAATATTTTTTGTTGTTGAGATGTTCTTTGGGTTGCAACGACACCATCGCATTTATTTTCAATAATTCAAAAACCCATTGAAAATCTCATCCAACAAAATGGTGTCATTGTCGGGGAGGTACGACAAGGGTAGTTAGGTTTCTCTTTTGACTGACTATTCTTGGTTGTAAATTTGTATTTATGTTTTATCACATTTAATTCATTGTTCATATTCACTGAATCTGATTCATTTTTCTTACTCATATTTTTATATTTGTGTCTCTTATGCATTTTCGTTTTCTCTTTCTTGTGAGGGCCCAACGAGCTAGAGCAACTTTCTTAGGAGCGTCGGTGCACTCTAGTGAAGCGGAGGCGGTTTGATTCTTCTCGAAGCTACGAGAGAGCATAGGAGGAGGAGAAAAAATGAGAGAATTCAATTATTTGAAGCGTAGATAGCTTAGATAGAATTTATCATTTATTTCTTTATTAAAACTTGTGTAAAAGGACACTATATACCTTATTCAGGTTCTGTTTCGCCAAGTGCCGGTGCACTTGGGGTCCTCATTATTGTTTTCTCGTTGTTTTTATCGCTTTTATTTTTATTTGTTTCTCGCGGATTTGTGTTTTCTGACTTTATTTTATTTTGTTTTCTATGAGTGAAGCCCCTAGCTTTAGGTTTTATTTGGTTAAGCCAAGTAGTTATTAGGTCCAAATCCCTAAAAGAATATATGTTCCTATAGATCCTTTAGACTTAGGCAAATAATAACTTGGTTCTTCTCGAATAGAAGTTACTGTTTAGGATGGTTCTCGATTACATTTGCATATAGTTTAGTTTTATTTTTTTATGCACAGATCATATTGCATGTAGAGTACTAAAGTCAGGTATGCACCTCTATATCTAGCATTTGCATCTCATATTTTCTCGTGCATCATCTTTCATGTTCCTCCCTCTGCTTTGTGGATATAAGAATAAAAGGAAATTGAAAATACGTTAGACGTGTTTTTATTCAAAAATATCAAAAAGTGAAAATTAAAAAAGTAAAAATTGGGACTGCTAATATCACTTGGACCCGTAAAATTAAATGTAATTATTTACATTATTGTTTTGGGAGAGAAACCCCCTCATTGTATCCGCATTTACTTGATCATGTATACACTAAGGTTAGTGCCCCAATCCCATAAGCCAACCTAAGTGTTTGTACAACTTTTATTTAACCACTTAACTCTAAAAATTGACAAGATAATTGACTGAACCTTTATGGTCTTCACATGCATTGAGTAGGTGAATCGGGGGTTTGCATTGTGTTTGTATGTGCTTGATGTTGAGTTTGTTACATTCATTTTCTAAATATCATTATCAATCACTTAAAAAAATCAAAAATCATCATCACTTATGTTTTCCCTCCTTCCCACTCTTCACCCTAAGGGCCAAAAACGGTCCAACATTTCTCAAGAACAGAACCCTACACATTGGCAAGTCAATGATCTTTGATCTTGACCTAGGTATCTTTGAGCCTTATGATCGATTGGATGGTTTTTCTGACTTAGAGAGATAACCCTCTATTTGAGTATAATCATTTGTTTTCTTCCTCGAATCATCCTGATTTCTCACATCTCCCTGAGGGTTATCTGTGGGCGGTGTATACTCTGTACTCAGTTTCATTCCATGGTTGTGCATCCGATCTGTCGGATCACGAGATTAAGTATTCTGATTTTTCTGAGCTTGATCTTTCTTCTTTCCTTAACGACCCTTGCAAGGATGAGTTGACCCTTGAGTTATTCCATGATATACCTGATCTCTCTTCATTAGATGCATCGGATATCCGCTTTCTTATTGAGTCTCCTGATCTTGACCTTCCATACATTTTTGAGACGGTGATTGATGTGGAGGATTCAATGACAGATAGTTCCTTCTCCATGTTCGATTTCTTTGGCTCCAACCATTCACTCCATTCTGACCATGAGCCGAAGATTTCTTTTTTGCTATTGGTGCCCGATTTTATCCACACATCTATTTACCCTATAGCAGACACCCACCTGATTTCTTATTTGGGTGTCAATGTTCACACTTTTGACCACATTGTTGTTCTCACATCAAGACAACAACGACAGTACTGTATTCGCATTACAGATGTCATCCTGAACGTTGATATTTCGTTGTCCTTGCACCTAGCTAGGGGCGTAAACTCTAGCGCTTGTTGAGAGGCACCTCAATAATGTCTACCTTGTATATATGTGTTTCATCTTGATCTGCTCCTTCCTTCTTCCGTTTATCATTCACCTCTTGTCTGTATCTATGTGCTATACTTAGGATGTACCCTATCCTAAGTATAGGGGAGGTGAATGATTTGTGTTGTTCATATTCATCATGTTCACCACTCATGTTGTTGCTTATACTTAGTGATACTCTACCCTAAGTATATGGGGAGTGATGTTGTTCATATTGTATATTTTGTATTTTTATTCAATTGATCTCTCAATTGTCTCCCAACTTGTTGATATTCTATACTTAGGGCTATTCTACCCTACGTATAGGGGAGCAAGTCGAGTTGTTGAGTCTGCCAATTCTTTTCCTCGATTTTATCCTATTGTATATTCTTTTATACTTAGGATTAATTAATCCTAAGTATAGAGGGATTATCGACTTCTACTCATTCTTTTAGTCATTGGTGTATAGTGTTCTTTTCACTTTTCTATACTTAGCATGGGTTATGTCTTCCTTTACCTCTCTCTGATCACTATGAGGACATAGTTCGAGCTAAGTATAGGGTAGTGTCGTATATTGTATATATACTTCAGCCATAACTCGTACTTTTGTATTTTTAATATGACTAAAAAAGCCATATAAATACATGTAAAATTCAGTTAAATCAACTAATAAAAAGATGTAGATATTTCTTCAAATTTCTTTGTGTATACTGATTAATAAGTCAGGTTAAAATATTTTGAAAAATATTTTGAAAGTGGTTTGAAAATCTATTTGAAGAATCTATTAAAAACTATTTGAAAAAAATTTTGAGAAATGTTTTCAACTTTTGTAAAAATATTTTGGTATGTAAATTTTTTCCTTTGTGTGAAATAAAATTATTTTGTAAAACTATTTGCAGATGTTTTGAAAATGGTTGAAACATTATTTTGAAAAAAAAATCTATATATACTTTTTTAAAAAAATATTTGCAAAATAGTTTTCAAATGTTTGTAAATGTTTGTAAAATTGTTTGAAAAAATTATTTTGGACTATAGTTTTCAAAAGTATTTGTAAAATTATTTTCAAATAAGTTTGAGGAATATATGCATCACACATAAAATTCTTTACCAACTGTATATTTACTTGTACAAATTACTAACACTCAAGTTGTAAACTTTTCACATAATTCTTGTAAATAATTGACTCACTCCCATATGATTATGTGTATCTTATCTATCAACCCTAACCCCTATTAAAAAATCCCTAAAAAGTACAAAATAAAAGTCTATGAAAACTTGCATAATTAAAATTCCAAAAAAAGCATATGCATCATTTTTTACAAAAATCCATAAAAAGTTCCAAATTAGAAAATTGTTTCACAAAAAGATTTTTGCTTTCTTTTCTTTGCATTATACATAACTTGCAAATATTTTGAAAAAAAACTTGTAAATATTTAAATTTAAAAAAAAACTTATTTTCTTTCTTTCTAACAAAAAAATCTCTCTAAAAAAGAAGAAGAAAGAAAATTTTGCTTTGTATATACTTCTTGTATTTGCATGTATATTTTTCAGGATAATATTGATATTTAAACTAAGTCTGAAATAAAATTGAAGAATGGAGTTTAATTGGACCTTAATCCATTTAAATTCAGAGGAACTTTATAAAAAAATGGAATTAAGACTTTTCATGTCCTATCCACTTAATTTTTTGAGTCTATAAGACTATGTTCATATGTCGTCTTGATTAGTCTAAGTAGAATAGTTAACAACACACGCATGATTCTTCTATACTGTGGCAATCTTGGACAAGCACTCTACACGTAGCTCTTCATGGAGGAGGTAGTGAGGAGGTAGAATCTTTTGGCTTGGGGTATCACATGGGTATGTAACACTAGTGGGAATATCAGTCTTCCTCTAGGGAGTGTAGTGCATCTCAACCTGATCTAGTAGCATTGAGGTCTAAAGACATGATGCTGTAGGGTTGTAATAATGCTTCAAAAGAGGGATTGTCTACTAGCTCTAGAGGAAAAACTCATTATGTACATGTTGCACCTTGTATATATTTTCAACAGGCATGATTGAAAAGTAAAATGCATGCCGAGGTGTATATATAAGTATAGAAAAAAATAATAAAGAGTTTCAAAGTCAAATTTTTTTAAGCTTGCAGCTGGATGACTTGGCTACACTGGTCATGCATCCAAGGATAGGTAGCTATACTGGTTACCGTCCATTCTTTTCTCTAACTCCTCTTCTTGAGTTGGTTGTACTTGAACTTATAAGGGAATATCCTCGCTCCTAGAGGAAAGAGTTGCTAGACCAGGGGACTAGAGTTACCTTGTTGAGAGAGGTTGTTTCTTTTATACTTTTGAGATAAGGAGCTATATTTCACTTACACCGTACAAGTAAAGATTCATAGTCATAAGAATTTGTGTATGTAGACTTGTTCTGACCTGATTATTGAGGCGACCTGAATAGGAGTCTAGTGGAACTTGAAGGCCGTTAGGTTTTAAATCCATTTCCCATTAGGGTTCCCCCACATTAATAATCCAAAGGTTTAACAGAGCTCCATACTACAACTTTATGAAGATAAGTTTAATACTCAATATTGTCCTAATGTCTTTATTTTTCCTTTCTTTTTCTTTTATTCGCATATTCTTTCAAATAAGTGTTTTCTAAGGGACTAGCAAAGGTAAAGCATAGGAGGATGATGAATCTGTATTTCATCATCTTTATTCATTTATTTTAGCTTAAAATACCTTATAAAATACATGTACATAATACAAAATCCATATTCTTACTAACCCGCATCTGCATATAAATATTGTGCATACATTACTATTTTAACCTAAAATAAATAAATAAATAAATAAAAGACTGTATATATGCAATTTAGATACAGGCAAACCTGAACTCCGAGAGAAGGTCAAGACTTGACCTGATCGACCAAGAATAA
The DNA here is from genome assembly GCA_037367405.1 of Ottelia alismoides. Classification (NCBI taxonomy): domain Eukaryota; kingdom Viridiplantae; phylum Streptophyta; class Magnoliopsida; order Alismatales; family Hydrocharitaceae; genus Ottelia; species Ottelia alismoides. The sequence goes on along the minus strand of JAZKJV010000820.1, from coordinate 735,488 downwards.
AGTAGGGGGAGATATGGTCTTTAATCAAAAAAATAAAAAAAAATTGTAAATACTTTTCATTCTTCATTTATTCTGTGTATATTTGTATAAAACTTACACTATTTTATTTGTCCATATGACCTCAAATTAAATATTTTTCTAAACAAAAGTTGCAAATAAAAATGTTTTATAAATAATAAAAAAATGTAAAATAAAATCATATACAGAATAAAAATAACCACACATGGAAAAAGTCGTAAAGCGATAATTGAAAGACCAATTCCAGCTCTATTTGAACTCAAATTGAATCAAACTCATTTTCATCGTATTCTAAATCAAATTATCTTTAAAATGGTAGTGGTTTCATAATTTTTGGAGTTATGGTTGAAAAGACGATTTTCTGGGGTGATTTTTACAATTTGACCATTTATTTATTGTATTTATTTTTTTAATTTTTGTACATATTATATTTTTATAATTGTAAATACTGTTTATAATAATTTAAATTAATAAAAAATTTATTAAAAATAAAAAAATATTTCCTTATTTGTACATGTGTATAATATACCTTATGTATATATGATATGTATGTAATTAACCATCGTATATAAAAACCACCCAAAAATAATATATAACATTATTAATTAAATTAACCTAATTTCAAAAATCTAATCTAATTTATTTATTTAAATAAATTTAAAAACATGCCTTTTGTACATAATTTGGATATATGTGTTAAATAGCCACCATTAAGGTGGCTAATTAATTCTTCATATTAACTATTTTTTATTAATTTATTTCATTTCGAATTTACTTATTTATTTTATTTATTTAAAAAACTACTAAATATCTTTTTTTGTACATATCTTCCTTTTTTGATTTCTTCTTCTTTTTAATGGGTCTCCTCTCCTTCATTATTCCTAGATCAATCTTTTAGTGAGAGGAGCCTATTCTCCAAGAGCATTCTTGTTGTAGAGAGGTGCCCAGTTTCCGAGCCATCCGATGACAGTGAGTCGGTCCTCGTCGAGGCCATTATGGTGTTATTCGCTCCCATTTGGTGAGATCCAAATCTTTATTTTTTGTATTTCATTTAGGTTAATTTTAGGTGTAATTTGAAGTTTTGATTTCATTGCTAAATTTAGATCATATTTTTTCATCTTAATCATTGTTCTATCATATACGATTTGATCCTCCCCCGATTTCGATTTCACATCCACATCTCGATCTACTCATATTCCTATTCTATCTCACACGATCTCTCAACTCGGTCACGCACACTAACCAGAAACACAGTTCCGGTCTCCCATTTTGTCGGATCCAAAACCATTCATATTCCTATTTTTATTTAATTTTTTTGACCGGGCCGTCGTGTTTGAGTCGGTAATCTTATTTGTTTTATTGCAGATACACAGGATTTGAAAAAAAGAACAGAAAAAGATTCTAAGTTGTTGTTTTCCAAAAAAAATATACAAAAAAATAAAATTTCTTGGATGGCATAGCCGCCACCGCCTGGATCCCTTCCTCCATCATCGTGCCATCGTCCCGACATTGTCGCAACCTCCGATGATCGCTAGCCATCCGCAGAGCGAGGCCATCTACGTCACTCCACAACCGCACCTCCATCTGGGGCAAAGCTTCAATGTCCGCCATATGCGTCCGACGCTGCCGACCATCCGCGCAACCATTCAGAACCTCATGTCCAACCGCCGACCATCTGCACAACCGTCGCTCGCGATCTCCACTGTCGTGATCACACCCACGCGAAGAATCACCCTACAGCCCGACCACCTGGAGTCCACAATGCCCTCGCGTGATTTGCACCGCCACCTCCCTTGGAGCATTGATCATCACCGCCATCGACCTCCTGCTCCATGCTCAGCCCATCGTCGGGTCTGGGTACGTGTCGCCCCAACCACCTAAAAAGCTCTACCATTCGCCCTCGCATGAGCCACCGTCCCCCTGGTGCAGCAGACCACCAGTATGACCCCGCACCACCATCTGAGCGGAGCACTTCCGCCGCTCCAAAAGTGCACTGCCATCTGGGGCAGAGCTCTTCCGCCACAGCCGCTCACTCCCTCCATCGCCGCGAGCCACCCTTCACTACCCCGCCACCGCTGGATTGAGCGAGAAGAATAGGGGAGAGGGGCGGTGCCTACACCTTTGGCTTGAAGAGGAAGGCAAACAGGAGCCCTAACCCCAATTTAAGGCTTTTAATCTCAGCCATCGGATGAGATCCAATCGAATGGATCTAAAAAATAACTAAATAAAAGGATAAATTGCATATTGCCCTCTGAACATTCTGAGAATTGCAAAAAGATCCCCGCTAGAGCCTCAAGTATGTGTGGCACACGTTTTCTTTGGGTATTTTTCAACTATTTACCCGTATTTTATTTATAGTTATTTTTTCATGCAAAAGCAATAAATAATTCTATTCTTGTCCTTGTTTTCCAGACTTTAATTTGCATGCTTCTTCTTGTTGAAATAAATATCATTTTGTCAATAAATTCTCCAAAATTCAAGTTAAACTCCTGATTTGGGTCTTTTCATAGTATAAAATTTTCATGCATTTTAATTTTATTTGCTATTATTAAAAATCAAAAACAATATATTTTTCATTATTTGTAATTGAAAATTCATAAAAAAAATAGAATATTGCGTAAAAAATCTAAAAAAATATATTAGCTTCCTTTTTGTGTATTTAATTTTCTATCCAACTTTCGTGCATTAAATATTATTAAAACTCAAAAAATGCAAAATATAAAAAATCTTAGAAAAACATAAAAAAATATAGAAAAAATTCCAAAATTGTGATTTCACTTCCTGTTTGTAGATAATTTCCTTTAGTTTTTAGGGAAAATAATTTTCATAATTTTCACATTTATTTGGTATTTTTAAATTGCAAAATAGTCAGGGATATTCACCATTTAATTTTCCTCCTATTTTTATTCATTTAAAAATCTTAAAAATTTGAAAAAAAATCTAAATATCACTAAAACAATAAAAATATAGTAAAACACAAAAATATTTTATTTGGACATTTTTTAGAACTTTGATATATTTGGAAAATCCAAAAATAGTCATTCTCTATTTTGTATATAGCTTGTTTGAAAATTATTTTCTTGAAAATTAAAAATTTATAAAATTAAAAATTACTAAAAATAAAAAAAATCAGAAAAGATAAAAATAATAATAATATACCACAACCTAGAATAATGTTCATAGGATTCTTTTATTTATTTCATTGATTTCTCATTGACATAATAACCCTCGGGATTGTAGCCTCCCTGAGTTTGATCTTGTTGCTATACAGGTAAAATAAATAGAAAAATTCTCTTGCTAAATTTTTGCAATTAATTTAGTTTGAGAATTAAATAAAAAAAATTTGTTGTTGAGGGATTCTTTGGATTGCAACGACACCATCGTATTTATTTTCGATAATTCAAAAACCTACTGAAAATCTCGTCCAACTAGCACTACAAAAGGTTTTGAGACGTCGTCCGAGGAGCTTCCTCCCACCTTCCTTATTGCCTCCCAGAAGTTCATCTATCCATTTGTATCTAACTACGAGATAGCCATATCCCTCCAAATTCACCGAAGCCTCTCACGTGAAGAAAACATGCTCTGCATTCTCCATCTGTCCATCGCATCTATCGCAACTCACATCCTGAGTCCCCAAGATTTTTGCCCTTCTAACCTTGTCACACAGTTTGTTTTTCCTCAGGCACCATAGGAAAACTTTGATCCTGCTTGGTATCTTGCACGTCCATATAATCTGCATATCCTTGCAGAAGTTGAGATATTTGTCCCCACACCACCATTTCTCAATTCACCATAGAACTGTTTGATTGAGAATCTTGTACCCGTCCATACATAATTGTCCCTGGTCGTAGAGAATTCACACGTCAAGCGAACCTCGTCCAAAAGTCTAACCAACTCCTCCCTTCTTCTGTCAGAGAGGACCGCAACAAAAGATATCCTCCACTCACTGCACTGTGCATACTCCCTTAGATTTGCTTCCCTCGATGCCGCCATCGCAAAGAGCCTTGGGAACCACCTCTCTAGAGCCCCTTTCGCCATCCAATCATCCCTCCAAAATATGAAATCACTCCCGTCTCCTACCTGAGGTGTTAGCCTATGGGAAATGTGCCTCTACACTTCCTGCACTCCCTGCCAAAGTGGTGACTCAAATCGAGTGGCACCTGCTGCCGGGGCCCCTTTCACCCTGTATATCTTCCTCAACAGTCTCGTGGCCAGATCTGCAGGTGAACCCCAAATATGTAGCACCCTTTTAGCCACCAAAGCCTTGTTCGTGCTTTCCAAATCTCGCACACCCACCCTCCTTCTCTTTAGCTCTAGTGATCTCCTCCCAATCCACCAGATGCATGTCTAATTTCTTTTGTTTCCCATCCAACCAGAAGAATCTTCTCATCAGCTTTCAATCTTCTTTCTCGCCCCCACCATCATCAACCTGGTTGAGAAAAAGAATATTAGAATTACGGATAAGACATATTTTAACAAAACCAGCTTCCCACCCCTAGATAAGGAGATTGCCTTCCACCCTGCCGGTTTACTCTCTATCTTCTGGATCACTGCATCCTATTCTGCAACCTTTAATTTGCCTGCCACCAGTGGAAGACCTAGGTAGGTAATCGGTAAGTCCCCTAACGGACAGCCGAGCAGCTCTGCTATCCTGATCCTCTCTTCATTCTATAAACCAAAAGTGATGATAACCGACTTTTACAGGTTTATCTCCAGCCCTTATCTCCAGCCCTGATAGGCTGCTAAAGATATCCAACAAATGAGCTGATCTATCTATAATTGATGTATCAAACAAGCATACATTGATTCTTTTCTTTTGATTGAACAGAAACTAATTTCTAATAGATACATTTAATGCCATCGAATAACTTTATTTTGTACTAAAGATGTTTTGTACAATCATGTGTTTTAGTCTGATCATAATTGAAATTGACTTGGAATAAATCCATCTCAAGCATTAATGCATTTTCTTCTTATTGTGAACGAGTGTATTATGCAATGATACAAGTTTTTTCTGTTTTTTTAAACGGAGGGTGTGTTCATGAGTTTTAGTTTATCTTTTCATTGCATTCGATTTCAAAAGTATTTTGTGACGTGTATTTATTGTTATGAATGGAACCTAAGATATTATATTTAGGACTACATTGTTACCCTCCCTTCTTTGATTATAATACAATATTTGGATGCGGTAATTAATATGAATAGATGATATATCCGCACGACGGTTTGCTAAATTGATAGCATAAACAGTAAAGAGACTCATTCGATGATGATTAACGAAATCATTGGCAAGCAACTTCTTGTAACGGATGAATTTTTTTCATGAGGATAATAAAATAATTAAAACAAAAACTAAATTACATAACCACCTTCACATCACCCTTAAGATAATACAAGATAAGATAAAAAGAGATAAAATAGCCAACAACTCAAGTTGGTTATTTCTTTATCGCTTAATTAAGTCTAATTTTTTATTATTATTATTTATCTCATCGAATTGTGCTTATAAATACCATGGAACTCCAATGACTTCCCCACACATTCTTTCGTCATGCCTTTTCCGAATTCAACATTGACAACTCTCTACGTCAACATTGGAGTTTTGATCCGATGAAATTGAAGGAGCAACAACGTGACCGTCAACAGTCCGGATTGGTGGAGTCTTGGTCGACGAATTTCTTACGTCGACGAGGTATGTGTCGAACACATAGGATCGTTAAGTGACGTTTTGTGTTAATCCTTGGTTTAGAATTAGTAATTATAGATGTATGTATCGAACCCTCTTTAAGAGTGATATCTATGTGATCATTCCAATCACGATTGTGTCTTTTGCGATTCACGGATATATTTTCCGTCCTGTGACAAGAAGGAAAAAAAGGAGAAGTCTGAATAATCCATCTCTTTGTCAAGCATTCTTTTATGTAAAATTCAAGGATTGATAATCTTGTTTATATGTTCGTATGAAAATCGAGTCGTACTATTGTGGACTAATTGGTCCTTGACTCCAATTACTGTCTGATTCAGATTATTCTGATTTTTTATGGATTGGATAATAATACTCGAGTGATAATTACCAGACAAGAAATCACAAAAGAAGGGGTTAGATTAGTACAAGAAGTTGTTGATGGTCATTGGTGTTGATTAAGAAACTTTTGCAATCTATCTCGTCCTGGGTTTTTTTATCGGTTAGTGCATTTTTACTTATCAGACGTCTTTCAATGCTAATTCATAGTTGATTGTTGTCACTGCTTATAGTATTAATCTTGTATTCATGGATTTAACACGTATAATACTCTAAACCCTACTGTACATAATAAGTGTTATTGATATTATGAACCATCCCTTCCATAAATATTTTAAGTGATAGTCTGTATGTTTAATATATGTGACCATCTCTTATGAACCTGTAATCCGAGACTACGTCTGTATGACGAATAAGCATTTAAGGAAAGTAACTCATTCTATAAATACGTATGGAACAAATTCAAATGATAATAGAATCCGTGCATCTATCATGTCATATGTTAATGTATCTATATTATCATCACACCCGTTATATGAGGCGTAGTTTAGGCATTACACGTAAATAGTTATACATATTTCTTTGAGAACCAATAAGTGGGATTATTTCAGTTGCAATCCATTCTTGAAAATCTACAGCCTTCCTAATGTTAGTATTTATTAGTTTCTCTGACTGTTACGATCATACATATTCGTTTACTTGACGTTTTTATTGGATAAATAATTTTTTTAACCTGAAAGTGTTCAGATTTTAGTATATCTATCAAATTGTTAATGTTTATATTGATATCCTGGAATCGACTCGAACTAAGGGGGCGTGAGGCAAAAGATAAGTCTTTTATAGTTGTAGCTACACTGTCATGTTATGTATTGTTTATGAACCACTTGTGTCGGCAGTAAGCCATCAAAGCCGCCTAAAAACTAACAATCAAGACCACTCTAAATATGAAAAATGTTATGGGCATACGTGCAATATGTTAATATTATGTGCATATATGCAATTATGTTATTGTTATGGACATATGTGTAAGTTTTGTTAATGTTAAGTGCACGTGTGTAATTTATGTTAATGTTATGGGCATACATGCAAATATAATAAAACTTACGGGTATATGTGCAAGTATGTTATGTGATATGCATTAAATAAGTTGATTTATGATTCATATGATAATGGCTTTTGTGACTTGATTTCTACGCTAGCTGGCTTGACCCAACTCAGCACATACGGAGTATTAGGCTCATAACATGTGATGTTACTCTTTTCAGGAGAACGCGAGGATTAAGTCATTCTTGCTCAAGGGTGAATTCACCATCTTCTAGAAAGGATCGGTATGGAAGTACTGCTGGTTTGTTTTGAAAGGACGTTTTTATACTCATTGGAATAAGGAGATCACGGAGATGATTTCATCTAGTTTATTTGTTTCTTTTATTCTAACTAAGGAACTCTCGGACTCATGTCCTTATTAATAGAATGGAAAGGAAGTTTTTTTTTGTCCATTCTTCACTACTCTTTTATAACCAATTGATGCTATGAGTAACGATCTCGAGATATCCGTTGAGTTCTCGCTTCCGCATATTTCTCGGACGATCAGATTTCGTTACACTTCTTAACAACAAGTGCATGCAATTCGTGGAACCAAATAAAAGATAAAGGTGTTGAACACTTCCTTGGTCAAAGTTGACGATAGAGTAACCATTCTCATTGTTTCGGTTATTTGCATAGCATTTTGTTTTCATGTTGTTTATTTTTGTAACATTTGTATGCATATTCCTAAACCTTCCTAATTTATAACTTTTTTATTTTAAAGGTTTTTACATATCAGATTTCAGTGAATGTCACTGATTCCACTCTCGTGGTACTATATATCACGATTTTTTCTTTTCTAATTAATTGTTGCCTTTATCCATTTTAAAAAAACTCAAAAAACCTTGTTTTCTCACCTAATAAATACACATTGTTTCTGAAATTTTTTTAATCACCTTAGTTTTTCTTCTTTAGCAATCTAAGTTTGTCTCCTTTAGTGAGACAATCATTCACACTGTATGAATGAAAAATCAAAATATTTAAATTGCTTGAATGATTGAAATATCAATCTATAATGGTATTTCACTTGAATTTGAAATTTTAGAATAAAAAGACTCAGAATTTTGATACATATAGCCTCTTAACTTGATTACAAGGACGGCCGCTAGGAAACGCCAACATTTGTAAGGATGACTATTGGGGAAACTATGTTGTTTTATATTTTAATCAAATGCTCTACATTTTCGACTTATCCTTAATAACAAACATGACCTTCATATACTTTTGTGATATCTAGAGAAAGGGCCCATATTGGCCATGTGTGTGTGTGTCTATATCTATATATATATATATATATATATATATATATATATATATATATATATATATATATATATATATATGGACAAAGTGCTTCGACATGAGCATCTTAAAATATTATTAGAAGGATGAAAATGGTTATAAAATGCACTTTTAATAATGAGAAATGCAATATAAAGCATTTATTTGTATATAATTACCATTTAAGGATATAAGCTCTAGAATTCCATGAAGTGAAAAGCAAAACCTCATTAATTTATTTGTATATAAAAAATTCCATGAAGTGAAAAACAAAGCCTCATTAATTTATTAACTAATATTCATTTTATATCATGTTTTTATTTTTTAAAAATTGATGTACAAGACCCAGTTTATAAAAAACAACTATAGAAATATAGGTTTTGTAAAAGTTGACTAAAATATTCTGTGATCGATAAGAGCTCTTCCTTTCTGTCCACACAATTATTCATTGGATAATTATAATGGCAACTACTTTTCAAAACAAATTTCAACTATGTTTTTAGTCAATTAACTTATCAGTAGGCTAATTCTAATTTTCAAAATTTACGGGTTACTACTAAAGCCTCGTTTTAGTTGACTCATGTAACGGAACGGTTCGTGCTAATCGGCGAAGCGTGCGACATTAATTCGTACGACCGCACCGTTACTGATTCATGCATGGTAAATCGATAAGTATACCAAAAATCATTTTCGAAAGGATAAATAAAATCCAATTCAATCGAGAGTTCCTTTATCAGAACATCAATAAAGGTATGCTTGCAAAAGAAAACTAAATAATTTTACAATATGACTCTTCGTTCAAGTGGGCATATAGATATCCCTCTTGTTCTGCAAAAATCGTACCACAACAAGGCATCTCGATGAAACCGTTGCACAATCCCATCTGTATGATGAACCTCGTCATGCACCTAAAATAGATAAACACAATTTTACATGAGCCTATTGCCCAGTATGCATTGGGGTCCATGCATGGGAATTATAACGGTCTCTTAACCCATCACATTTCATGTACTTGAGTACTCATGGAAAATATCATTGTGTGCCTAGATGTCCTACGCATGTCTAAGTCTTTCCCTAACAAGTTGCACATTGGTTTCTTTCATAAATATAGGTATGCATGTGCAATTTACATAAAAAGTCATAAGCTATCATTTTGCATCATAAAAGGTATGTTTAATGAAGTTCATAAGATGTACGTGTCTTCTTTATCATTTAGATTATTATTTCATGTTAACCCCTTAATTAGCTTTTGTAAGTATTGTGAAGGTTTCTTTTATTAAACCATTTGTCTCGTAACATATAATAATTTATCTTTAATTAAATCAATTCCTCATATGGTACGTAATGATTTATCTTTGATTAAACCATTTTCTTACATAACATGTAATAGTTTATTTTTATAAACCATCTATTTGCATAGTTGTAATGGGTTACATTTATAACACATTTCATTTTGTGCTTCTATAACCTGTTTCTGTGCATACTTGTAATGGTTTACCTTTATAAATCATTTCTTGCATGACTTTTCAATACATTTTCTCATATACTTTAATATTAATATAATTACACATATTCCCATGGCATTAAAATAATTTTCACATATGCTCGTGGCATTAACAATGTTTCGGGTTGTCTTGATCTTTAGATTCTTAGGAGGCTTTGATGGCTTAGTTGGCTTTACCGCTGGCAATAGCGGTCTGTAGCTACAATTGTAGATGACGTGACTTTTTACCTCGGTGGTTCCTTACAACCATACGTCCCTTGAGACGTTGCCCTTTGGGTCTATGATAGTTGGACTATAGAGGTGGCTCCCACCATTAGGTGTAGCACTTAGCTTCGGTTATCGTCATTATGCCATTATTCATCTTAAGGAATTTCCAATTCTTTTATTAGCACTTCCTTTTCCATGCAATAGCATTTCATTTGAATATTTCAGTTCTAATATCTTACTGTTAACTTTTATTACTTGATAGCTTGAATAATCACCATTAGATGTCATATACACAAAAATTTTATATTATAAGAGGTATTTAAGTTCTACAGCAAGGTCCGTTGCAGTATTTCGGTACAAAAATAACCAAGGACTTAGAACATATCTAACATTTATATGGTAAATGCACATTATATTGCTTTGTATACTATTGTACGCATTGAGATATGAGATCCTATTGGCATTGATAACTGTATACAATATACTTAGGGATGTATGTTGTAGCGCCAGATCAATACAGATGGTGTCTCATATTATTATACTTGCTACTTCCGTACAAGCACAAATTTCTATACTATTGCAGCTGTTTATATTGGATAGCTAATATGATATGGTAAATAAAGGTGCTGACATGAAATTCTGGGATATATATCAACTTATGCTTGACGATTTATACAAAGTAACTTTTGTTACATTATTATTTTCAGATCCTTCTCCCTTAGCCGTGTGATTCACGATTATAGATCAGCTATTCTACTGGAAAGTTCTAAATTGCATTCAACACCAAGATCTCAGCTATAATTATAGTCAAGTTAATCATGACTATAACGTTTCTATCCTTTTTTCCACACGTGATTATTCATTTATAATATCTAATTGGAATGCTGAGGATATTTTACATTCATACGTCTAACCCATCGGTCTCGTGAAATTTCAAAAATACACATGCAGTTTAATCTAATGGGTGCTTGTGTCTAACGGCCAAAGAAAACTTCAAATATTCAATAATCTTACGTGAATGCAGTGTGAGGAAAAAACAATTAAAGTTACATTTCAACCTTAAGCATCCATTCATAATTATTGTTAACACTCACCTAGTATCATCCATGCGACATTATGAAACAAAAAAATATCAACAAGATACTTGTTAAGATTATTATTATCCTTTAGGTGTTATTTATGTATTTTTATTTCTTCATATACTTAACTTATAATTTACCCAAGGATTTTTTTCTCCTATATAAGAGAGCCTGGGGTTCTATGAATATCAAGTCCTTGATTTTTCCAACAGGGTATTGGAACAACGATCATAGACCGGGTTCCTATATCCCACCCTATCCCTAACCCAAACTCTATTCCACCCCCTCCTCCCTCGCCCCCCTCCTCCCTGTGTGCTCAGCAGCCACCCGCCCAGGCCTGCGCCTGCGGCCTACCCCGCCCCATCCTGCGACCCCCCCCCCCCCCTCCGTTGTCTCCCGCGCTACGGCTGCGACCCCCCCCCCCCCCGTGGTCGCCCACGCTACGCCTGCGACCACCCCCGCGCTCCGCATGCCATCGCGCCCATGTACGCTACTACGCCCCCCTCCCCCCGTACGTATGTGCATGCCACTGCGCCCCCGCGTCTGTGCACACACGGTGTGCATCTGCACCTTGTGCCACCGTGCATCGTGCACGCATCTTGCGTGCATCCTACATCCATCTGTGTGCATTTCGCATGCATCTGAGTGCCCTTGCGAGCACCATGTGTGTGTATCAACGCGCACCGCTACGCTTGGAAACCCTATCCTAAAACAACAAGAGATGAGGATGGTTGTATGAGTCTACAGGTACAACCAATCTTCTATATGTGATTGTGTAGACTCATTTATAAGATTCTACTTCTCAATTTTATTCCGGATTTCGGCATTCTTACTACCATGTCAGAGAACAAGGGTGATGTCTTTTCGTCCGGTGCCTTCAAGGACTGGCTCCCATCGTGAAGATGGATGGGACCAACTATGAGTTGTGGTCCATGCAGTTTCACACCCTGATGTAGTGCCATAGCAAGGAGCACATCTGACAGATCCAGAGCCGGAGGACAAGATTGGGGCTAATGCTTCTTGGAAGCAAGATGATACCTATGCTCGCATTTGGCTCTCCGGGATGCTCACCACGGAGATTGCCAATGATATTGTCAATCAACTCACAACAAAGGTTGTGTGGGATATCTTAGTAGCCATGTATGGACATGCAAAAAATGAGAGCAAAATTTTACAGTTGCAGTTTGATATTTTTTCGACCAAGCAGAATGGTCGACCTCTTCATGCTCACTTCTCGCATCTTAGAGGCATGTTTGAGCGTCTGCATAGCTTCATGCCTATTTTTATGATCACTGAGCAACAACAGTCATATCGCAATGCAACTATGACAGGAGTATTTTTATCGTCTCTAGACTCTGAGTACGATGCAGCACGTACTCAACTTCTTACAAGAGAGACGATACCTCTAATGGATGAGGTTTACAAGAGTCTGAGCAGAATTACTACACTCTAATACTATGGCTCAGACTCCTTCTCCTATGGCAGCCTCTCGTGGCAGAGGGAATACTTCGTAGTTCTGTGGTCGAGGTCTACGTAGTCAAGGAGCAGGTCGTCAGCGAGGCCCATGTTCACATTGCCACCATCCTGCTCATTTCGAGGAGACATTCTATATGAAGCATGGGTATCCAGCCTCCGCCGAGTTGCTGAGCAAACCGAGCCTTCGTCTACACATGCACCCTCATGATGCATGCTTTGATGATATTGTTTCCAGGATATGAGAGATGATGACTACTCTAACTACTTCGCTTGAGATTCTTCAGATGTCACACGTATTGATAGAGCCTTCAAGATCGCCAGGTATTGCTTATGCCCTTACTACTAGCAGCAATTCAAATTTGTCTGATTGGATCATGGACTCTGGAGCATCTCATCATATGTACAGCGAACTAGCACAGTTTACTCCGTACAGGTCTATCCCTCAGGGTAGAACAATGGTTATTGTCAATGAGGTTCATCTACCCATTTTTGGACAGGGGGAGATTGTTCTAGCTCCCTCGATGCATCTGCAAAATGTCTTACATGCTCTGACATTTCAGATGAATCTTTTGTCTATTATCTAGATTACAAAAGATTTACATTGTCGTGTTATATTTAATCCTTCTTCTCTTGTGTTTCATGACATACTCACGGGCAGGTTGATTGGATGTAGTCGTGAGCAGAGGGGACTTTACAGACTTGTCCAACCTCCTTGTGCAGGGGCTTCTACTATCCTTCTGGACCAGTCTCCCCATTTCTGTGGCATCTTCGCTTTGTATACCTTCTTCTACAGAAGTTGTGTCATGTCCTCCCACAGATCTCTACCCGTACTAGTCTGGAGTGTAGGTGTGTCATCTTGGGAAGCACCATCGTTCCTCTTTTATAAGTCGTCAGAGTCATCACAGTAGTCAGGTGTTTGAGTTGGTTCACTTTGATATCTGGGGTCCTAGTCGCATTCCTGATCATCAGGGATATCGGTTTATATGGTCATTGTAGACGATTATTCTAGATTATCTTGGACATTTCTGATGAAGAATAAGTTGAAAGCTGGTCCAATTATCAACTCTTTCCTTATTGAGATTTAAAATATTTATTTCTGCTAATGTAAAATTTATTCGCACCGATAATGCCTTGGTGTTTTCTACTTTACAGTTGTTGGACTTTCTCAGATCTATTGGTGTTGTTCATCAAACTTCGTGTACTTAGGCTTCACAATAGAATGGTATTGTTAAACACAAACATTGTCATCTTCTGGATGTCACAAGGACTCTTTGATTCAGAGTTAGGCTACTCATTCTTTCTGGGGTGATGCAGTTATTACTGCATGTTACTTGGTGAACCGCATGTCGTCCACTATGCTTGGGGAAAAAGTTCCTTTCTTGATTATGTTTCCCAAGAAGGAGTTATTCTCTCTTACCCCCAGTCTTTGGATTTGTGGCATTTGTGCACAATTTTACTCTTGGTTGTGACAAGCTCTCTCCTAGAGCTGTCAAAGGTGTGTTCGTTGGCTATTCTCGTACCCGAAAAGGGTGTCGGTGTTTTGATCACATTGAAAGAAAATATTATGTGAGTGCAGATGTCACATTTTTTGAGTCTATGTATTTTTCCCTTACAAGTGACTGGTTGCCAAGTGCTGACTCTAGTGAGGATATCTTCGTTCCTCCACCACTGATATCTCCACTAACAAGTCCTCATGATGAGTCTCAGTCAACTCCACCTCCTCCACCACCTCCTTCCCCGTCTCCTCCACCTCCTCCTCCACCTCCATCAAACGTGACTCAGTTCCTATCTCATTTTTATTTTTACATATCCTCTACTCGCCCCTCTGCTCCTACATCTTCTCAGTCATCCATCATGCCCCAGGTATGTAATGAATACATTGTTTCTACTGATGGAACTAGTGATATGCTTGATCCACAGGATACTATACAAGAGAATATGATAGCTAAGAACAGAGAGGCGGATGACCTTGATGTATTGATTGCCTTGAGGAAGCCCCCTCGCAACTGTGCTAAGTACCCTCAGAAGGATATGGAATAATCCTTAAGCGCATCACAAAAGTGTGAGCATCGTATCAAATACGACGAAGAATGACTAGTTGGACTAGTTATTCTATGCAGCGGAATTTAAAAAATTTTCATGTGATGAAACCACATGATCCAAGAAAGATTCTTGGATCATTTCATCTAGAACCACATTAAGTATAAAGGAATACCTCTTGTAGAGTGGTTGATCTAGTCTCTACAAAAAGAGACCTCCTGTCTCAAGTCCGATCTTCGGAGAAGACGCTTACGAGCGCAGGGATGAGTCGCGTGATCCTCGCAATCCAAGTAGTTGTCCAAGAAAGAGAACTCCTGACCCCGTCACACGAGATCGTGTGTCTTCTTCACGAGCAAGAAGCACCAAAGAAGATAGAGCACCGAGAGTCGTCGAAGCAACGCAGGATGACGATGAGGGTCTTTTTCCTTCTGGAGTAGGGTGGACGGCCACCCAATAGAGAAGGAGAAGATGGCACACGAGAATGAGAGAGAGAATAGAGAGACTTTGTCAAGTCGGTGTTTCTCGAAGGGCAAGGCATGCCTCTTCTTATATATGGTTTTGGGAGTCCATGGATCCCAATCCAAGGACAAGACACAATCAACGGATGGGATTGATTTGTGTTCCTTTCAATGGTTAGGATGTTGTTGGTAAAATATAACAACAAGTGATTTAATTCAAACTAATTAACATTGATAAATCAATATAATTAATCTTAAATTAAATCACATTTGACTAGAGATAGGATAATGAGAAGACCATGGTCCTCTCCTAAAAAGGGGGGACGGCTACTCTACTCCTCAAGGAGAGTTGTAGTTGTCCTCTCTTGTTAGGAAGGACTTGGTTAATCTCCTTAATATATCATGAGATCTCATTATCTCATGATATCTCCTATAACTCTTGTCAAAATAATTTTCACAAAAAAAAATAATTCCGAATTATCCTTTTGGAAAATATCAGTCATGCCATTGAAAAAGTGTGAATCTCATTCACAACCCAAAATCAAATGTAATTATATTTTCAATTAATTATTCAATGTGAATACCATTCAAATTAACAATTAATAAACAAATATAAATCACATAAGTCTCTCTCCAATGTATATTATAAATCGTATTTATAATATACATGGATAAATGGATAGTGTTATCCTCATTATCCATATCCACATTAATTAAATCACATTTAATTACATTGGATACTCATTCTCATGCATTCAGATAATGTGAATTGAATTCAATTCACATTATTCATGATAATTAAATCACATTTAATTATCCATTTCTCAATACCTAGATATAATTCAACTTTGGAATTATTCTTGAACTTTTTCAAGAACAATGTGTATTCTCCGCAGATACTTGGAGATAAGGACAGAGCGATTGTATTGTTCCACGTATAGTGACTTGGATATTGAGATCACATCTCAAATCCAGATCTCACAAACCTCCCAGAGATGCTTGATTTAATCAAGGCCGTAAATCTAATCTTCGCATTGCATCTGAATCTCATTCAGATCAATGTCCAACAATTGGACCAAGATCAGATTGCTTCTCTACTGAGAGGAGTCATTAAAATATAGACTTGTTTCATTACTCCCTCAGAATGGAAGCATCATGGTTATACAATCGATTGTTGATCACATCACCCTCAGGTATTCCTAATACATGTACATCCTGCATACTGGAAGACCTATGATCATCCCTAAGATATAGATCAATTTTACACTATCATCTTCAGAGCTTGATCACCAAGTTTCTCAATCTTGGTTATTGGGAATTGGTATCGATCATATGCTTTCTCAAAGTATATATCATACCTTCAAATTCTTGTCATGCTTCCAAAGCACGACAACCATGCATGGAATTTGATCAGTCCCAATACCTCATGAGTGAGCTCATGTCTTTTGGTTCAGAAGTGAACATGTATGATCCCTTTGAGAGATCGTATTACTCATATGCCCTTATATGCACACCAACTCGCCGATGTATAGACCTTGGTTAGGTCATCAACCTATTGGTCTGCCAAATGTACATACTCAGACATATAGAAATACATATGTCTCCGGTCAGAGGATGTGTGCCTATATCGCAACAGCATACGATGTAGGACTTTGGTTATCTCGATCTCGTTAAGCCAACCCTTTGACTTAACTAATCTGACACCTCTGAATCTCTATTGCTATGCAGAGGACGTGCATCAAGAGGTCGGTCAGATATCAGCCTATATGAGAAAAGGATTGTCATCTCCTACTCAGGCTGGAGATCATCTCTTAACAATAATTTGATGGTGTTTGATGAATCCTCAATCTAACTCCTTAAATATTCATCCAAACACTAGCCTCTATGATTCAATTATTGAATCAACAACTGTATGATTATTAAGATGGCCATGGTACATAACCCTAATTGTACAGAGGGACCTATTATGCAAATTATTTATTCTTCATTTCAGATCAGGGAATGATTTTCGCAATAACATTTATTGCATATCGGCTCATCGTGGGCTCGCATGTCCAACAATCTCTCACTAGCCCAAAGAGCCATTAATGGGCTAATCATTTAAACCCACACTCATGTGACAATCATAGGCTATTTAGAAACAATAGCTAGGTAAGCAGATCAGTCACTCTGTTCCCGAGAGACTATGCCAAGTCCTTTTATGGTACTTGCATATCCCCTAGAAACAGTGCTCGCATCCAATGCGAATGTTGCATCTTATGCAACCAATACTCAATCTTGTCAG
This sequence comes from Ottelia alismoides, assembly GCA_037367405.1. Classification (NCBI taxonomy): domain Eukaryota; kingdom Viridiplantae; phylum Streptophyta; class Magnoliopsida; order Alismatales; family Hydrocharitaceae; genus Ottelia; species Ottelia alismoides. The sequence continues at coordinate 718,036 of JAZKJV010000820.1, read as the reverse complement.
TTATAGTTTCCTTGACACTATAGCTTAACAATTATTATAACCAGTATTTCTATAATCCTTATCAGAATACCCTTATTCCTGGAGATCTCTATCTCATAAGGTATCCGTAGTTAAGACCTTTTAAATCACTATCTATAAAGTCTTAAGTTCTTGAAGATAAGACTTTTAAGATCACTATCTCAAAAATCTTTTCATCTTTGAAGATATTGTTATAACTGCAATCAAGTGTTTTATCTCATTAGTAGGATTAGTAACATTTACTACTCCCACTGTATGACAGACATCTGTCTTTTGTACACATCTAGCATACACTCAGCTTCTTGTAACTAATGCACAAGGAAAAGTAGTTCTAGCATTCACTTCCTCAACTCTTTGAGGTGATATCCCTTTAGATAGGTCAGTACCATATCTTAAGGGAAGGAACCCTTTCTTGGAATTTTCCAGAAAATGAAATATATCCAAGGTGTACCACTAATGTGACGGTTCCAAAACCCTCTTTTCTTTGCTTCTGAACATCTTCAGAACTAAGATTTAATAGGTATCCTTGAGATCACATCTCAAGGTATGGAATAGCTAGTCCATAAAACATTATTATTATCCTTATATAATTTCAAATGGTTAGGATATCATCTACATTTAGTATGGTGAACAGAATGGCACTCTCACTAAGCTTCACATGGTTCATCAAGATTCTATCTGAAATCATAACATTTATGATTTCATCAAATCTGATGTTTCAACTACAATAAGCTTATTTGAGTCCACAGATGGAGTTATTCAGCTTGCACAGCTTGCTTTCCTCAACTATGAAGCCCTGTGGCTACTTCATGTGAATATCCTCAGAGAGATATTCGTGGAGGAATGCAATCTTGACTTCCATCTTGAAGATGTCAAAGTCAAGTTGCTAGCTATAGTTAGCAATAATCTGATGGGTTTAAGCAAGGTTACTGAAGAGCAAGTTTTATTGCAAGCAATGTCTTCTCTTTGGTGTGTATCTTGTGGATACAAACTGTGCTTTGAAGGTTTATACCTTTTCATCAGGTTCCCTCTTTCTCTTGAAGATCAATTTACACCTTAACGGGTCTTACCCATATAGGTGGATCCTTGAGGGTCCATATACAATACTTGTATATAAAGTCTACTTTAGACTCAATTGCTAACTTCCATCTTTCCATGACATGATCCTCAGAAGCTTCATCATATGAAGTTCGATCATTGTCAGATTTCTCTGACACATGGAATTCATCCTCAAACTCATTTGAAGAGATATTAGTGTTTCACCTTTAATTCTCCTTTTAGTTTCCGATTTCAGGAGCCTCGTTATCTTCTCGAGATTCAATGAGTTCCTTCACTTCATTTTCATCCTGATTCTCAAGAGAGTCATTATCTAAGAATTGTATCCTTAGAGATGAGATCTTTTAAGAATCTCAAGGTCATAATATAGGTATCCAAAACCATCCTTTATTTTCCTAATGAAGTAGCACTCCTTAGTGCTAGATTCCAGCTTACTAGCATGGAACCTTATAAGGATATATAATGTAATCTCTACCACATATATATACCTGGAAACTAAGAGATAATTATGCTAAGATTAATCATTGATCAAATCACGTCACACATGATCAATTGTATCTCCTTATAACTCTATTGAGTTTAGGTGCATTAGGAGGATTGAGATAGGAATGGCATTCATATCTCCATAAGGTATTCCTTTGAATTCATCTAATAGGCACAAGCTACCTAGGTTTGATCAAATTCATTTCATCTTCCTTCAAACTTTGGTTCTAAACCAAAAATTATGAAATCTTTGAACATTTCAAAGCTTTCTTAGGTGAAGGGAAGAAATCTCATATCATAATTAATCATCAAATGATATCACATATCATCGATGTTTATTATGATACAGATGTTCCCCATACATCAATATGTATGAGATCTTGAATACCTTGGCATCTTACACCATTCCCAGAGAAAGGTGCATTGGACATTTTTTTACTTAGAATACAATATTCAAAAGTATGTAAGATTTGAGATTTAAGACATTCTAAAGTTCATCTCTTACTAGTCTATTGATCTCATCAACAGACATATGTCCAAGGTTTGATACCAGATCATTGTCAAATGATCTTCATCCTCATATTGATCTTTTAAGGTTTAATTTTCAGTATTAGAAATGCTAATGAATCATTCATTAATTTCTAATTTTGTAGAGTCCTCCAGATATCAAAATATTATCTGAAATATATCCATCATAACTCTTTGTGATAGGTCTATTCTAGAAATCATATTTATTTCCAACATTTAGAAATAAACTATGAATGTTTTCTAGTGTCTATGTAGTAGAGACATTCTCTAAGACTAAGGGCTCTCCCACTGAAAATATGAAGTCTATCTATCCAATAGAGATGGTTGCAACAATTGCATCAATGTCCATGTGGATTACTATTAAACCTTAAGATCAAATTCCAGTCTTCTAACACATATGCAACCAATTGCAAGTATTAGTAGAAGAATGAGATACAATTATTAGACTTTCATCTTATCAAATAAGAAAGTCAATTTCAATGATTATATGTAGATGTAAATTATTTTGATGCTCTATCTGAGTCCTTCTCTAAGGACTCTAGATAGATTTGATAGTCATACTATCAATACATCGGCTCATTGCAGTATTGGCATTCATCCAAGTCTTTGGATGTCATATGTGTGGAAACCATAGAAGTACAGTCAACTCTTTGACTTTTCTTCTAACTTGGGTCCAACCCATGCTTCCACTACGCTCCTTTCATCTCTAAACAACAATTGCTTAAGACAAAGGATCTTTTATGTTGAATTCAAAAGATTTCAATATAAGAGTATTTCGACACTTATATATGCTTCATTTAATTCATACAATATGAACATTATGAAGCTTCATGAATGACTAGAGTATAGATAGTAGGACGATGACACTCATCATATCTACATACATCTCAACTCTTAAAGACTAAGGTTCAGGTAGGTATTCAAACATTTTGAATACTTCATCTCTTGTAGAGCCACCATTCTGCATAATGCAGTGAACCATGTCATTCATGATTAAATGTAAAGAGCACATATGTATGCCAAAAGATCTTAGAATTTATTTAAGGATTAATTGACAATCACGATCATCATCGACATGTCATTTCCAAAGTACATTCGATGAGAGATCAAGATTATAGATACATACAAACCGTAGGGATGTAGTTATATTATCTATTTAATTGTCATTCTTCATTATTATGAGGAAACTTGCACATTGCTACCACATACATTATGTGTCCAATTGCAAGTACAAAATCTTGACAATGGATCCAATCCATGATATTTTAATGGTTATTATTGAGTACAGTACTGAGTGAGTTTTAATGAGGATTATCTGAAATAAGAAATTTACATAAATATATATATACACATTTTACTTTGATTTAGGAATTTTATATCAAAGTTGTCTTGCCTTGTCAACACTAAAAGTTCATTCCTTTAATCACTTTCAGTGTAAGAGATATACTTACCGCTATATCTCAAGATCTGGGATCTCCTTTTTACCTTTGTCTCATCCGAATAATATGAGAATCTGTAACTCCAATAAAGAGAAGCGGGAACACATTTCTTCTTGCAAGTCCAACTTGCATTTCCCAATTCGACCTTTAACACCCGGGCCCACCACCCCTAAGGTGATGTTGACTCGTTGTTAATTGAATCAACTATCAACAGGAATAGTACTCGCTATGCGCAATCCAATATCTCTCCATAATATGAGGATCCGATATTGAGGTCACTACGCATACGGCCTTACTCTTTCGAGAAGCAAAGAGCCCGATCCAGATGCGCTTGCATACAAGAGCTGTCACTTCAGACAGGCGTCTCCTACATGCAATCCCTGACGACGGAAATCCTTCGCCTTGACGGGAGACCATGGATGTTACTTATTTGATCCTCCACCTCATATTCAAATTCTAATTAATCATTATGAATCATATTCATTATGATTAATTCTTCCAAGGGAAATAATAACTCTATTCATAATAGAGTGTTCTAATTTTAATTGGATTCCAATTAATTTAATTATATTTAATTAATGATCCAATTAATATTCAATAAACATTTTAATTGTTACTTGAAATGTGGTATAATTTCAAATACGTATTAATTCGAATTTTAATAATTAAAAAAATACATCATGATCTCTCAGGCATCATTCGTTCCCTACCCGCTGTCATGGCCACTACCGGCAGGAGTAGGACAAACCACACACGGTGCAACCTACTATCCCAACGCTCCCCGACTAGACATCATATCCGTCTCGGGAAAAAATAATGTCGAGCCAATCATTTTGTATTTGAGATGATCATCGGTCTTTCAACTGAAATTATACCATATAGTAATAATCAAAACCATTTTGATTATAAGGAAATTTTCTAGACAAATTCCCAAAGCCTATTCAAGTAACAAGTTTGTTGAAAGTGTATCAAGCAACCAATTGGTGTTCTAGATCTAATCTAATCATTCATTAGTTGAGGCAATGTCATTTAAGGAAAAATTATTGTTCTAATATTTCTCAAATATTATCCACAATTATTCCAGGAAATTAACTATTAATTTCGCAATTTTCTTAAACGGCAATCACATGGTTTTGGATAATGATGCAATTTCCAGTAGTGACCCTTACTAACTAAAAGTAGCATATCTCATTCATTTCCAATCTAAATTAAGAAAAATAAATTTCCAGAGATTGATAACTTGATTTAAAAACGAAATCATATGATAAACATGCATTTCCAGGCGTTTTAAAATCGTAATTAACATCTTAATTACGTCTCTAATCGCCATCCCCAAAACAGTGGACATATGGTCAATAAAACGATCATATCTTGAGCAAACGGAATCCAAATTACGCAAACTCAAATTCCACATTTTTCTTACTTAAAGGGGAATATTATATAAGTGATAAATTCATGTTTAAACATATTAAACATGGCCAAAACATTATCACAAGACAGGTCTGCGAAAATTGAAATGCTAAAATCTTCACGAACCCAAATGAGCCCAAATTTTCGTAGGTTCATGGATCATATCCAAAAACCTTCGTAAACTTAGCTCTGATACCACTTGAAGGATATGGAATAATCCTTAAGCACGTCACGGAATTGTGATTATCGTATCGAATACGATGAAGAACGACTAGTTGTACTAGTTGTTCTATGCAGCGGAATTTAAAAAATTTTCATGCGATGAAACCACATGATCCAAGAACAATTCTTGGATCGTTTCATCTAGAACCACATTAATTATAAATGAATACCTCTTGTAGCATGGTTGATCGAGTCTCTATGAAAAAAGACCTCCTATTTCAAGTCTGATCTTCGGAGAAGACGCCTGCGAGCGCGAGGATGAGTCGTGTGATCCTCGCAATCCAAGTAGTTGTCCAAGCAAGGAACTCCTGACCTCGTCACACGAGATCGTGTATCTTCTTCACGAGCAAGAAGCACCAAAGAAGATGGAGCATCGAGAGTCAACGAAGCAACGTAGGCTGATGATGAGGGCCTTCTTCCTTCTGGAGTAGGGTGGATGGCCACCCAGGAGAGAAGGAGAAGAGGGCACACGAGAATGAGAGAGAGAGAGAGAATAAAGAGACTTTATCAAGTCGGTGTCTCTCGAAGGGCTAGGCATGCCTCTTCTTATATAGGGTTTTGGAAGTCCATGGACCCAATCCATGGACAACACACAATCAATGGATGAGATTGATTTGTGTTCCTTTCAACGGCTAGGATGTTGTTGGTAAAACATAGCAACAAGTGATTTAATTCACATTAATAAACATTGATAAATCAATATAATTAATCTTAAATTAAATCACATTTGACTAGAGATAGGATAATAAGAAGACCATGGTCCTCTCCTAAAAAGGGGGGACGGCTACTCTACTCCTCAAGGAGAGTTGTAGTCGTCCTCTCTTGTTAGGAAGGACTTGGTCAATCTCCTAAATATATCATGAGATCTCATTATCTCATGATATCTCCAATAACTCTTGTCAAAACAATTTTCACAAAATAATAATTCCAAATTATCCTTTTGGAAAATATCAATCATGCCATTGAAAAAATTGTGAATCTCATTCACAACCCAAAACCAAATGTAATTATATTTTCAATTAATTATTCAATGTGAATCGCATTCATATTAACAATTAATCAACAAATATAAATCACACAAGTCTCTCTCTAATGTATATTACAAATCGTATTTATAATATACATGGATAATTGGATAGTGTTATCCACATTAATTAAATCACATTTAATTACATTGGGTACTTATTCTCATGCATTCAGATAATGTGAATTGAATTCACATTATTCATGATAATTAAATCACATTTAATTATCTATTTCTCAATGCTTAGATATAATTCAACTTTGGAATTATTCTTGAACTTTTTCAAGAACAATGCGTATTCTTCGCAGATACTTGGAGATAAGGACATGTCGATTGTATTGTTCCACGTATAGTGACTTGGATATTGAGATCACCTCTCAAATCCATATCTCACGGACCTCCCAGAGATGCTTGATTTAATCAAGGCCGCAAATCAAATCTTCTCATTGCATCTGAATCTCATTCAGATCAATGTCCAACAATTGGACCAAGATCAGATTGCTTCTCTACTGAGAGGAGTCACTAAAATCCAGACATATTTCATCACTCCCTCGAAATGGAAGCATCATGGTTATACAATCGATTGTTGATCATATCACCCCTAGGTATTCCTAATACATGTACATTCTGCATACTGCAAGACCTATGATCATCTCTAAGATATAGATCAATTTTATACTGCCATCTTCAGGGTTTGATCACCAAGTTTATCAATCTTGGTTATTGGGAATTGGTATCGATCATATGCTTTCTCAAAGCATATATCATATTTTCAAATTCTTGTCATGCTTCTAAGCATGACGACCATGCATGGAATTTGATCAGTCCCAATACCTCATGAGTGAGCTCATGTCTTCTGGTTCAGAAGTGAACATGTATGATCCCTTTGAGAGATCGTATTACTCATATGCCCTTATATATACACTAGCTCGCTGGTGTATAGACCTTGGTTAGGTCATCAACCTATTGGCCTGCTAAATGTACATACTCAGAAATATAGCTATACATCCGTCGACAACATATGATGTAGGACTTTAGTTATCTTGATCTCGTTAAGTCAACCCTTTGACTTAACTAATCTGACACGTCTGAATCTCTATTCCTATGCAGAGGACCTACATCAAGAGGTAGGTCAGATATCAACCTATATGAGAAAAGGATTGACATCTCCTACTCATGCTGGAGATCATCTCTTAACAATCATTTGATGGTGTTTGATGAGTCCTCAATCTAACTCCTTTGATATTCATCCAAACACCAGCCTCTATGATTCAATTATTGAATCAATAGATGTGTGATTATTAAGATGGCCATGGTACATAACCCTAATTGTTCAGAGGGACCTATTATGCAAATTATTTATTCTTCATTTCAGATCAGGGAATGATTTTCGCAATAACATTTATTGCATAATGGCTCATCGTGGGATCGCATGTCCAACACCCTCTAGCTGCGCATGCTTCCTTGGACCATCTTTGAGAGGAATACATGAAGTTTGTTATGAGCCTCTCAGCCATTATTATACCATGAACATATCAGGAGGCAATACAGGATAATAGTTGGCGACTTGCTATGGAAGCGGAGATGGTCGCTTTACAGTCTCGTGGTACCTGGAGTGTTGTTTCTGCCCCTCCAAGTGCATCTTTTGTGGGGTGCAAATGGATATTTACAGTGAAGCAGCGAGCAGATGGCAGTGTGGATCGCTACAAGGCAAGACTTGTAGCATGTGGTTTCACTCAGACTTATGGGGTGGATTATCAGGACACCTTTTCTCCAGTGGCAGGACACTCAACATTACACATTCTCCTATCAGTTGCAATTTCACGTGAGTGGCCTCTTTATCAGCTTGATGTGAAGAATGCATTTCTATATGGAGATTTACATGAGGAAGTTTATATGCAGCAGCCATCAGGATTTGCTATTGAGGGGGAGATTCAGAAGGCATGTAGACTCCACAAGACAATCTACGACCTAAAGCAGAGTCCAAGAGCTTCGTACCAGAAGCTCTCAGAGTTGATAGAACATCAGGGTTTTCTTCGATCGACTACATATCACTCACTTTTTATTCAGAAGACACGGAGAGGTATTGTTGTTATTCTTGTCTATGTTGATGATATTATTGTCACTGGTGATGACAAGTAGGGCATTCAGGAAGCCAAGGAGTTCCTAGGTCAGCACTTTGTGATCAAGGATCTTGGCAATCTCATATACTTCCTTGAAATAGAATTTGTCAGGAACCAGCATGGTCTTGTGATGACCCAAAGAAAGTTTGTTATTGATCTTCTATTAGAGACAGGTATGACAGGGTGCAGGCATGCCACTACTCCTATGGATCCAAGTATAAGATTATATGATGATGATACTGAGGAGATAGATAAGAGGAGATACAGGGAACTAGTAGGGAAGCTCTTATATGCTACCATCACCAGGCCAAATGTATGCTTTGTTGTTAGCAAGGTGAGTCAGTTCATGGAGCAGCTCAGGAAGGTGCATATGGATGTTATTTATATGATCTTAAGATATCTGAAGTCCTCACCAGGTTCTGGTCTCTTATTCAGTAGAGGCACATCTCTTGACATCACAACATGTGCAGACGCAGATTATGCAAGATGTCCTAGGGACAGGAAGTCCACTTCTGGGTTTGCTATATTTGTTGGCAAACCACTCGTGTCATGGAAAAGTAAGAAGCAAACTGTAGTTTCCATATCTAGTGCAGAGTCTGAATATAGGGCCATGGCTGAGGGATGCACAGAAATAATGTGGGTCTGGTCAGTTCTAACTGATCTTGTTGTTGATGTACCTCTTCCTATGCAACTTCTGTGATAATCAGGCAGCACTATTTATTGCAAATAACCCTGCATTCCATGAGTGTACAAATCATATAGAAGTATATTGCCACTATACAAGAGACGTGATTCAAAAGGATCTCATATCTACCTCTTATGATTCTACTGAAGATCGGACTGCGGATATATTCCCCAAAGTGAAGGATACGGAAAAAACCTCAAGCGCATCACGGAAGCTTGTGGATCGTATCGAATGCGATTGGGAGCGACTAGTCGCACTAGTTGCTCGATGTAGCAGAAATTAAAAATTTTCTACGTGACGAAACCACATGATCCAAGAACACTTCTCGGATCGTTTCGTCTAAACCACAAACAAGTAATGGGATTATCTCTTGAAGCATGGTTGTGATCGAGTCTCTAAACAAAGAGACCTCATGTATCAAGTCCGATCCGAAGGAGGAGACGCTTGCGAGTGCGTGGATGAGACGCATGCTTCTCGCAATCCATGTTGATGATCCAAGCCATGGATCTCTTGATCTCGAAAAATGAGATACGACGTCTTCTTCACGAGCAAGGCAAGCCGAAGTAGACGGAGATCCACGAGCAAACGATCGGGCGGCATAACGACGATGCTACGGCGATGGAGGATCTCTCTAGGGCATCTATGGTTGACGGCCACATGAGAGAAAGAGAGAATGGGCATGTAGAGAGCGGAGAGAGAGAACATTCATTAATCATCTGTTGTCTGCTGAAGAGCAATGGATGCCTCTTCTTATATAGGGTTTTGGGAGTCCATGGATCACAATCCATGGGACAGACATAATCAATGAATAAGATTGATTTCTGTTTCTTTCAATGACTAAGATGTTGTTGTAAAAAAACACAACAACTAGTGATTTAATTTAAATTAATTTTCATTGATAAATCAACAAAATTAATTTGAAATTAAATCATCTTTGATAAGAGAAAGGATAATGAAGAGAATAAACCAATCTCCCATAAGAGGGGACGGCTACTCTTCTCGTCATGGAGAGTTGTAGCCGTCTACTCCTCTTTGGTGGACTTGGTCTATCTCTTCAAATTATCATGAGAACTTATTATTTCATGATACATATCATCATCTCTTGTTGATAATATTTTCACAAAAATAATTCCAAATTATTTTAAGGAAAATATCAATTATGTCATTGAAATTATGTAAATCTTATTAACAACTCAAAACTAAATGTAAATTATATTTTAATTAATCATCCAATGTGAATCCAACTCACATCAATAATTAATTAACAAATATAAATCACAATATGCTCTCTCTAATATATTATAAATCACATTTATAATATATATGATTAATATGGATAGTGCTATTCATATTATTCATATCCATGATAATTAAATCATATTTAATCATCTTGGATCTCTATTCTCATGTGCCACAATAATATGAATCACATTCACATTATTCACATCTTTGCTAATTAAATCCCATTTAATTATCTCAGATAACTCTCCTTATAATATGAATCAAATTCATTTTATCTATGATAATTAAATCATATTTAATTATCAATTTTCTCGATGCTTGGATATATATATCAACTATGAAATTATCCATGAACTCTTTCAAGGATAATGCGCTTTCTCCGCGGATACTTGGAGATAAGGACAGGACAATTGTATTGTTCCACGTATAGTGACTTGAATGTTGAGATCACATCTCAAATCCAGATCTCGGGCCTCCCATAGATGCTTGATTAAATCAAGACCGCAAATCTAATCATTGCATCTGAATCACATTCAGATCAATGTTTAACATTTGGACCAAGATCAGATTACTTCTCTACTGAGAGGAGTCACTAAAATCCAGACCCGTTTCATCACTCCCTAGGAATGGAATCATCATGGTTATACAATCATTTATGATCACATCACCCTCAAGTATTCCCAAAACCTGTACATCCTGCATACTGGAAGACTCAGAATAAAGCTGAAGTATTAGATCAACTTTATACTGTCTACTTTAGGGTTTTATCAGTAAATTTCTCATTTGATCATTGGGAGTTGGTATCAATCATATACTTTCCAAAAGCATATATCATACCTAGGTCTTGATCATATACTTTCCAAAAGCATATATCATACCTAGGTCTTGATCATATACTTTCCAAAAGTATATATCAAACCTACAAATTCGGTCAAGCTTCCAAAGCGAGACGACCATGCACGGAATTTGATTCTTCCCAATATCTCATTAGTGAGCTCATGTCTTCCGGTTCAGTAATGAACCTGTACGATCCCTTCGAGAGATCGTATTACTCATATGCCCTTGCATGCACACCAGTGCACCGGTGTATAGACCTTGATTAGGTCATCAACTTATTGGTCTGCCAAATGTACATACTCAGACATATAGTAACACATCTGTTTCCGGTCAGAGGATGCGTGCCTGTATTGTGACAACATACGATATAGGACTTTGGTTATCTCGATCTCGTTAAGTCAACTCTTTGACCTAACTAATCTGACACCTCCGAATCTCTATTCCCATGCAGAGGACATACATCAAGAGGTCGGTCAGATATCAGCCTACGTGAGAAAGGATTGCCATCTCCTACTCAGGCTGGAGATCATCTCTTAATAATCATTTGGTGGTACTTGCTGAGTCATCAATCTAACTCTTTAGATATTCATGCAAGCACCAGCCTCTATGATTCAATAATTGAATCAGCAGCTGTATGATCATCAAGATGGCCATGGTACATAACCCTAATTGTACTAAGGGACCTATTATGCAAAGTAGTTATTCTTCATTTCAGATAAGGGAATGATATTCGCAATAACATTTATTGCATAATGGCTCACCGTGGGCTCGCATGTCCAACACAAAGCACTTAGTGGAGGCCCTTTCCAAATATGTTGTTCCAAGCTGAGCATGATAGACATATGTGCTCCAGCATGAGGGGGAGTGTTGAGATTATTATTATCCTTTAGGTATTATTTATGTATTTTCATTTCTTTATATACTTAACTTGTAATTTAACCAAGGGTTTTTCTCTTATATAAGAGACCCCAGGGGTTCTATGAATATCAACTCCTTGGTTATTCCCAACAATAATGATTTGAAAGCTGTGAAAACATCGAATACCGAACATGGACTAAAATGCAAATCTTGACTGAGTCTGGGATTAATTGTAAAATCTGTACTTTTCCTGCGATCAAAAAATTCTAGTAAGAAGTCCATTATGTAGTGTTCATCGATAGCTTTCCAACGAGTCCAAGAACGTGAAAATCCGACTTTCGGAGCCCGAGTTACGGCTATTTTAGCGAAGAGGGGTACAAGTCATATTCGGACCCGAACCAAGTTCACATTTAAAACCTCAAATGATACCCCCTCACCCTAAAAACACCCAAAACGGGTCCAGCCTCTTCCTCCTCCCTTCCTCCTCCCTCCACCTCGCCGGAGCTCCGCCGGAGCTCGCCGGAACGCTTCGGATCGACGATCCAAGACCGCCTACGCGTAGAGGAGAGCGAGGCCACTCTCGGGGATGTCTTCATCTCATGATTGGAGTGCCAACCGCAACGTTCTTTGCGGGAGGAGATTACGAGGTGATGGAAAAAATCTAAGGTACGATACTCCTCCACCTTGTTGCGGAATCCACACGAGTTTCTTATTGATCTAGTGTGTTGGAGACATCCTTAGAGCCCCGAAAAGCCAATGAATTTGGGTGTATGATTCTGAACTTCATTAGTCAGTAATAACTGTGAGCATTTGATCTGAATGCCCTATAACTTCTTGATGCATTATTTAATTTAAGCCAATTGACCTTAAGACTGTCTAATGAAGTTTACATTGGATTGAGGTCGGGCATGGACGTGCTACTGGTTCTGATTGTAAAGCCAAAGAATCCTACTGTCCACCTTGCATCCAAAATGCCAAATCCCTGCAATGAGTGCCCTTGAGAAATTAGTAGCTCTTGCATCTCAGGCTCTTGTGTAATCTGAAAGTTCTGTTGGGTTGCCAATGGCTATGGAAATTGGTTGGATCATGAATTTTCACATGGCAACTAGTGACCTTATATTAGTGCCATGAGCATTGTTACCATCATTTCAGATCTCTACAATAACCACATGAAACCTCCACTTGTAAAGGGATGCGTAAATATGAGATCAACATGAAATCCCTAAGGAGAGGTCTGTTGCTCTGGGTATGAGATGCATCACATTTTCTGATTTTAAAGGGTATCATACCCCCAGGCCTTATAAGAACAAGAGAGGAGTCAATTTCATTGAAAAACTTAAACATGATCTTGTGGTTTGAAATCTATTTCAGCTATAATTCAGCCCTCCAATTCGTTGAAAGTTACCGTCAAATGTTTACAGTTCTGAAGATATGATAGGATACAATCATCCTATTTTAAGGTTTTGTTGGTGAGGTTTAGTTAAAAAGTTGGTAAGTCAGCAGTAATATATGCCTACTTATCGGACATTAGGGTGAAGACCTGACTGTAAGCAGTACGCCCCCCCCCCCCCCCCCCATATTTATTCCTCAAGCTGGAAATTCTTTACAATCTACTCACTGGTTCTTTATAAGAATCCAACTAAAGTGTCATCCTATTGGATTATCTTATGCACCACATCTAGAGTTTTTACCACGACATCTCTTGATGTTATGGTAAGAAAAACGACTACCTTGAAATCTACCTACAACTACAAAAACAAGGATTCACGGTTGTGTTACATAAATATCAAAGTAGTTGCAGTCTCATTTCTTTCCACAAGGCTAATTGCAAATCTAACTTGAAGAAGCCAAGAGGCAGGTCAAACACAGGATTAGAAGAGTATCCAAATTGTCATCCAAAAATCAAGTTTATGAGTTATGAGTTTGCCACTAGTACCATTTGACAATCCATCTACTTTCATAAGGAACTCTGTGATATAGTAGGAAACTTCTGTGTGACTATGCAAGTAAGAGAAAATGGATCTTGCAGAATTCGGTTGTCTCAGGTGTCTTTCAAACAATTGTGTTTACTTATATCGGGCCTTTAGTTTTAAAGGTATCTGGGTTGTCTTGGGGTCGTCTGAATATTTTGCACCCTATTATGAAATCACTAGACATTAGCCCATATGCAGTAAAAAATTGCTCTGCCAACTTCTCAACAGGTTTAATTATCTTCATAGGTAATGTGTGAAAGTGCAGAGGCTATTGTCTTCGAAATTTCCAATATATAAATCTTCAGCAACAACCTTCGACATTTTGAACTATGTTAGAAAAGCTTCGAAAGCTTCTGGGAAAATTTAGGACTTCTCATTCTCTAGCATTTATATCAACAACTTGTGTTTTATACATTAATGGGAGGCACCTTCTCCATCTCCTCCTTGGTAGATGGCACAGATGTTGAAGTCCAGCAAAAGATCTATGACTTATTAATTGGTTTAAGTCAATGATAATGATGATATCATTCTCCTGGAGTGGATGGCTTTCACATTTAGATATCTCCAAAAGCTGAAGACATTTCCCAACAACTAGTATGACTACTTCTTGTGTGTGGCTCTGTACATATACCATTGCAGATGCATTCAAAATCGACAATTATTTTGGGATGTCATAAGGCTAGTAGTGTTGCTAGTGTACTATTTCGTGATGGGTGCGTTATTGTTCAGCAACCAACTCCCTACAAGGAGCACATGACGATTACTAATTAAGTTAAATTGTCTAAATGCAGCCCAATGGGATAGTAATTCCCTTGAGGGATTGTTCCTAAGCAGACTTTTTGAAAAGAAATAATTTGTTCATATGTGTTCCTGAAGCATGATCTTTTTAATTGTTCCGATCTTCATGACGATGGGTAGTGGAGTAGTTTTCGCCAAGGGAGGGGCATTGACGAGTCCGATTTTCACCGTGATAAAAATATGTTTTTAATCGTCGAGTATGAAAATAATCAATGTGTTCGTTGTAGGCGGCGATCGGAAACAGTCAAGAAATAACCATAACTTTTAATCAAATTTAATCAAGTGGTTTTTATGTTTATTTTACATGGGCAAGTCCCAAGGTCGATCACAAGGAGGCAAAGGAACAACCTAGAGTTGTGTCTATCCAATTTTGAGTTCGGATTTCAAGGCGGTATTTTTTTGGCATTTTTCAATGCAATAAAGGGATGCAAGATGCAAATTCAGCCTATTTTAGGGACTAAAATGTCAAATACATTCAAACGATGTCCGAAAAATACGAAACTTAGCCACTATGTAAATGATGATGAAATGAGTGCACTGTAATTGTTTTGGAATTTTTGGATGCAATATGAATTTTTTATGAGTTTTTAAATGCAAATAAGGTGGTTTTCAATATTTAATTATAATAAATATTAAACTTATTTATTTTCAAGATATAAAATATCTAAGATCTATCACTAGGTGATGGATCTCAGAAAAATCCTAGACCTCGAAAATGTGGGGTCTAATACCTATTAAAAACTAAATAATGAAATATGTAAAATGAGTTTTACAGAGCAAATTATGCATGCAAATGCAAAGATTTTTGGGCACAATGTCAAGCAAAATAATCTCTACAAAATGTGATTTTTCGGGGATTTTTAGAGCACCGGTTAATCAATTACAAATTTAAGAGCACAGATTGGGAAAAATATACTAATTTCCACAAAACAATTCTTTATTAATTAACCGTCAATCACAAAAATATCCACAACATGTCAAAATGTAGATAATTATATGAGGAACATCATGCAATTTTTAATAAATAAAATGATGAAAAACAGAGGTCTAAACTGAAAGAGAAATGCAGGGGTACAGATGTAATAAATAAATAGATAAAGACACTGCAGGGGGGACCTAGTTGAAATTACTCGGACTTGAGGGGTGTGATTTGCAAAATTTTCAAGGGGCACGTGCTGCGCACGTGCCCTTGGAGTAGCTGGGCTTAGCGGCAATAAGAAGGACTCCCAGGGGCTCTCCTGTAAATAACCCACGGTCACGTGCACTGCACGTGACCTAGGGCTGATGTCACGCTGACGTCCCCCGCCCCACGTGCTACCCACGTGGCGGGGTCTCGGCCCTGGAGGCCGGTGGCGGGTGCGGCGGAGAGAGCCCCTCCTGGCGGAGGTGCTCGGCTGAGTCGCTGGCGGGGCTCAGGTGGAGCTGCTGTGGAGGGAGGGCCGACCAAGGAAGGCGGAGGGGCTCGGCGGAGACTTGCCGGCCGAGGTGGTGAGGAACTGTGGCCGACACACGTCCGAGGCGGAGGAGCTCCAAGCGCTGGCGTCGGTCGAAGGCGGCGAAGGACGAACATCGTTGCTGGGCCGCGACTTGTGGCGATGCGTCGGAGGTGTCGAAGACGGTCAGAGAAGAGGGTCGATGACGTCGATGTCGAGGCGGAGATGGCGATGAAGATGTTGTCGGAGACGTGGGTCGACGCCCGGTGGTGGTAGTCGGAGACGAAGCTGGAGATGGCCGGTGGAGTTGCGATGTCGTAGGCTCGACGGTGTCCCGGAGCAAAGCAGTGACGGCGGGGTGGCGCGTCTGCAACGAAGCCCGAAGGGCTTCGGACCTCGTCGGGAAGGAATGGAGGCGTTGTCACCGCCTTCGTGCATTGACGACCAGGCTATCGGCGGATGATATCGGAGGGGGGAGATGGCTCTTAAATAGGGTAGAGAGAGAGACGGGAGCCGGCGGTTGCGGGAGAAGTTGAGGTCAACGGCCGTTGCGAGATCGGGGCGGAGATAACGAGGGGGCGGCGCGGCGGTTCCGGGTCGATGGTTTGGGGGAGACGAAGTCCAACGGCCGTTCGATCGGCCTCAGATCGAACGGCCGAGATCTGAACACGTGGCGGGGGCTTAGGAAAGGGGTGCGGCACGTGCGGGGCACGTGCCTGGGGGCACGTGCGACGCACGTGCGACCGGTTTTTTTTATTTTTTTTTATTATTTATTTTTTTATTATTTTTTATTTTTTTTATAAAAACGGAAATATAAAAGGGCCAAAAACGACTGACACGTGGCGGCCTCTAGGGCTGCCACGTGTCAGCATCAGAAAAATCGAAGAAAAATTATTTTGTAAAATCAAAAAGAAATAGCAAATGACCTCGGATCGAAAAAGTTCCTTCACAAAAAATTCTCATCTCGACGAGATCTACAATTTTCATGAAGACATCAAAGCCAAAATCGATCAAATGTAAAAAGTGACTTTTTGGGGTATCCCATGTACACAGAATACCTAGATTTTTTGGGTTTTGTATTTTTTTGTCATTTTTAAACAAGATAAAAAAACCTGGAAAAATATGGATAAATCAAAGATAAATAAAAGACATCTAAATCTAATTTTTTTGGATTTTTATTAATAAAGAAAGTATATACATAAAATATAGGTCAGAAAAGCCGCGAAAATATACAATGTACAAAATAGGCCCAAAACCCAACTTTCACATACGAGCTCCGATTCACTTGAACTTGGTCTTGTTTTGAAGGTAATTGAATGTGCATTAGTTCAAAAGTGAGTAGGATCAAATCGGACACTGGATGGAGAAGATATGGGGCTTTTAGTCCAAAAATCCTAAAATTAGGGTTTGGGTTTTTGGTCCACTTACCTGGGTCAATTATTTTTTTGTATTTTTTATTTATTCTTGTTAGTGAGGTGTACACAGTGGAGGTGGTTTTGGGTTATGTGGTGTCAGCATGGAGGAGTTAAAAATAGGGGAAGTTAGGTCATTTTTGGCTTGGATTTTTGGCTTCTTATTTTATGCAGAAATTAATGCTAAAATGCAATTCTTATGAAATCATGCATAAATGCTAATTATGCGAAATAAATGCAGAAATGCTGTTGATTTTTAGGGACCTGAGCTTAATTAATGAGACTTAGAGTGGTGAATCCGAGATTCATCATCCCCCTATACTTAAACCATGCTCATACCTGAGCATCAAAAAGAAATGCCATGAAGTGAAATGAGACTGGGTTCCATACCAAGACCATGAACTGAAGGTGAAAGTGAAACTAAACTTGACCTTTGGATTAATAGTGTGGCGGAACTTCTGTGAGACTTAGAATTTTAAAATCAACAGCCCTCGAGTTCTACACATCATTGTCACAGTTTTGGCTCAGAAGTCATCTTAGATCAATCCTCTTCCCAAAGTATACCCTATGAACATTGAATAATCGACTCATGTGTGAAGGGTTTTAGCTCTTCCCATCCAGAATGCTGGACTACCATGCTCCTCTCCTCTCCAGTAACTCGTCCTCGGGGAGTCAGGTATTTCCTTCTAAGGTCTGTCGCACTGTGTTCACAATCGAATGAGGGAGAAGATAGAAGAAAGATAAAAGAACTGGAGGGTGGCCAGTGTAGTCACCTCTCCTTGTGAAGATGGCCAGTGTAGCCGAGTCTCCACCAAGATCTGCAGGTTCTTGAAGCTTGGACCTTTTTGGTCAGATTTTTATTTGGTAGAATGCTTCTTTGTATTTGGAATTTTTGGTGGTTCTGCTTGGATCTTGTTGTGCTCCTACGGATATAGAATCTTTTTGTTCCGTATATTTTTTGGGGTCTTAGAAAAAATTGTGCCCAGTCGTCCATCCCTTTTCCGAAGCTTTATTTCAACCCATACTCCGGTCTTTAGATTTCCACGCTACCAGAAAAGAGACTCACACAATCTTCCAACATCCCGTATGGGTTGAGCTAAGTGCATAGTGCGAGAGTACGAATTATTCCCTATTCCATAGTTGTACCCAGAATGAAGAGACCAGGTTAGACACTAAGAGTCAAACGATGTACATTGTCATGTGGAACTTAAGGAATTAAGTCAAAAAGACCTGAAGCTCTTAAAATCCTATTTCTCTGTGAAGTTCCTCTGAAAATTAGGTGGATTAAGGTCAAGTCCAGACCACTCTCCGTTTCTACTCATAACTCGGTTCAGAACCCAATGACTTTTCACATATGCAAATGCATGTGATGTTGGATGAAGTACAGGTGTGTGCAATGCAGACACATTTTTTTGAGGGAATTTTGATTTTTGACTTTTCTCTTTTTTTTTGACATTTTATGCAAGGGATTTTTTTGCAGAAAATGGAATAAGAAGCCTTCTCTCTTTTTTTCAAAAATTTTGGGCACAGTTAGTGTTAGTAAAAAAAACTCTTTTTTTGTGTGCTTGTTTGTTGTTGTTTTTTTTTCAAGTTAGTACCCACCCTGTAAATACATATAGACTTACGCGAAAGTACGAGATATGGGTAAAATATATACAAAGTATATATACAGACCCCCCTATACTTAGCGAGTGCTGTGTCCTCAGAGCACAAGAAGCGGAAGACATAGCTCGGGCTAAGCATAAGGGAGTGGGAAAAAAATGAAAAGAAAAGCGGTCAGGAAATGAGGAGAGTATATATAGATGGGTGTCGGTCCCCCCTATACTTAGGCTCTGATCAACCTAAGTATGGAAGAATGGTGGAAATGGAGCGATCGAGAGTTAGGAGAGGAATGATATATACAGATGGCATCGGTCCCCCCCTATACTTAGGCCTTGGCCGAAGTAGAGGAAGAAGCTGTACAAGGAAACCGATGTGGTCGGGAGGGAGGGTGGGTAGCCGATGATTAAGGCGGTTTTCGGCTGATCTTTTTGTGAGCCTGTGGTGGGAGATCGTAGTGATGAGTCAGAGATGAGGCATATGATTCCCAACTACAATCAGTATCATCCTCAGCAAATTCGTGATGGATAATCGATGAAGTGTTTGAGTCAGATGAAAGATATCCATCATCAGAGTTATCCTCGGAGGAGTAGTAATTGAAAGTGGACATACTCCAAGTATTCTGGTCTTTTTGTTTTTCAATTGTTTCCTCAGAATCCGTTCCTTCTTGGGGTCAATCATTTTGTCCTCAGATGAATACTCAGAAGCACCGGTCTCAGTCAGCTCATACGAAATAATTCCAGTATACCTGAAGAGGGCAGGAGCATCAGCTTTGGATGAGTAGTAGTTAGGAACGGGAGTTGTCCAACGAGGATTGAATTTTGGATCCTTACGAAGATATGGCTTTAGGGCTGTCGAACAGACTTCACTCATGTAGACCATCTTTTCCGGACCTGATGAGGGATCATCAACTGATTCCTCTTCCGAAAGGTCAAAGGTGACTCTCTTTTTATTTCGTCGTGAAGGCGTCGGTTCACTTGAATATCCAGATGAATAGCCATTGAAATTCTCCTTGGTTGGTGCTTGGTCTGCGTGCTTGTTCTTAGTCTCTCGAATGTTTGAGCACTCTCGATTTGGGATGATTTGGTCAAGATATTCAAAGAATGTTGCTCCCGGGTGTGACCATGCATATGTCTCAGGATCGTAGTAGAAAGATTTGTCTATTTTGAGATCCGCGGGAATTGAAATACCGGGGAGAGTCTCTGCATGTTCTTTCTCAATTGATTCGATGTTGGCGCATTCCTGTGTCGAGCTGATGTAATCCATGTAGTCAGAGTAGGTTAACCCAGGGTGTGCCCATGCATAAGTCTCCAGATCATATGATTCATATACATGATTCTCCATGGTGAGAGCGGTTGGGAATGGAGCAGGGGGGAGATTTTCTAAACCAATAGTCTCATCAACAACCGCTGTCTCAGGTGTGGTTGCGGGGTAGGGCTCTTCTACCGTTTCATGGTTACGGTTGTCGGGGACTTTGTGGGTTGCCTCAGAAGATCGAGGTTCCTCAAAGATATGTTCAGATCTAAGTGCTTCCAATGCTGTGAAATTGATTTCCCGAGTCTCACAATCAATACTCGCCTTGGCCAATGCCAAGAATGGCTTTCCGAGAATGATTGGAGATTGGGTGAATTCTCCTTGATGCTCAATATCAATGATCGTGAATTCTACCTTGAGCGGAGCACCTTGGAATTTCATGATGACAGAAATAATTCCTCTCGACCGCTTTATTGATCGGTCCGCCAATTGAATAATCTCTCGTATCTTCCGAATCGGTCCGAGTTGGAGTTCGTGAAAGAAAGAGGTCGGGAGGATATTAATCGTTGAATCGTCATCAATCCGAGCATGGGTGAAAATTGTGTCTTTGATTACGCAGTCAAATCTGGGCAACCGCTTCACTATGCGGCTCTTGATTTTTCTCCTCAACACCAAGGAGGAGGCCATTGACAAGATATGTCTTTCAATCTTTGTTCGTATCCTGCCCGACTTTTTGTTCATTAATTTATCTGTTATAAATCTTTTAAGGTCGGGGAAGTGTTCAATGGCCTGTATAAAGGGAAGTTCGAACATCAAGCGTTTTTCCAGTGCTTCCCGTACAGTCGGATCCAAATTCCTCAGATCCTCTTCAGTTTCAATTTTTATGAAATTTTCTGAATTTTCAATTTTTTGTGATTTTCAAATATTTCCATTTTTTTGGTATTTTCTAGGTGGTGTGGGGGTGTGGAATGTTCTTCAGATGAAAAGGGGCTCTAGTGTTCAGGGTGAGGGTCAATGACATAGTTATTTTCAGAATCGTCCCTAGCTCCCTAAATATCCTCAGAATTTTCAATCTCAGATCCAATAATTTCCTCATTCATTTTACTGTCCGAGCCACCATAGAATGCGATGAGTCGATCGGTAAATTTTTGAAATCTCTCCTCTATTGAAGTGAATCTTGTTTTTATCCTCAAAATATCATCCTCAAAATTCAATTCATGATCAATCATAGGCGCAGTCGGTGTGTGTTCGATAATTTCATCTTTCATTTTCTCGTTTGTGCTGAGAGGAGAATTTCTTGGAAGATCCAATATATGATCATTAATTTCAGAAAATATCTCCTCAATAATCATGGAAGGTGGCTGCTCATATGGTCCAGACATGTGGAGTTGATCCGAGTAAAATTTATTTATTTGATCATGAGTGGTCGGATCTTGGTATGGTGGAGCATGTCTGAAGAGGGGGTTGTTGTTCATGAAGCCTATCGGATTGGTGAAAAGAGATGGTGGTTGAGAGTCTCTTGGAGGAGGTGTTTTGGGTCTAACCAATACGAATTCGTTTTCATAGTATAGTTCTGATGGATTCTCAATCATTTCTGAAAGAGTTGAGAGGAATGAGGGGTTGGGTCTGTTTTTGTAAAAGGGTTCCATGATGAGATTCGAATCAAGATAGGGAAGAGATGATTGCACGGGATAGTCAAGAGAAATCAAATGTGCGGCTATTGATCTTGAAATCGGTTCATGCACACAATGCAAACACAATTCAAACCCCAGGTTCACCAACGCACACAGTGAAGCCGTAAGAGTTCGGCTATTATCTTTTCGATTTTAGTTGGTGATAAATCAATCTTGGCAAAAACTTTAGCGAGCTGAGATTTAGGATTTGGGCTTTAGCCTTAAGTGTCGTCTCTCGTTCACTCAGAAAAATAAAATCATCCAAGGTCGGGGTTGCTCTCCCGTAAAAATTCTTGATTTTATGAGTTTTTAAGATCAGCTATATTTAGCACTCCCAATTTTTATTAGTCGATCACTGAAGAAATTAAATGAGCACACAAATACACGTATACCGTACAGTCCCAATTTCCTTTAGATTTATGTGATAAAATAAGAGAGAGGCATTCAGGAGAAGCCGATGCACGCAAAAAACTATGATGAATGCTCAGTTAGAAGACTTACAGTGCCTCTTCGCAATCTCCATGTGGGATGCAATACAGAATTAAAAAATTTATAATAAATGCGTGCAAGCCGATGAAAACCGCACCTAAGCAGAAAGTTCTATTAGCGGGAAGAATTGAGTTGAATTTGGCTAAGTTGAACGATCTAATGTGCGTCTTAGTTAAAGTGCAGTGTGGCTTAAGATCCTACGAGCACAATCAAAAATAAAAAAATGCTCAGAGAGCCGTATATGTAGGTCTATCCTAATCGCCACTCAAGTCGGGCCCCACCCTCACCGGAGAGTGAAACAGGCCATGACACACCACAAATAGAGTTCAAGGTCTTTTTACACATGTGAGAGTCCAATCGGACACCGCTGTAAATGAGCAGAAATTTAAAATTTGCAGAAATTAAAATCTAGACTCTACTCTCTCTCTCTCGCGACTCGACTCAATCTTAATTTAATTGCGGCTTCTTCGGATGTCGGTGAAGATGCGTCGGTTTCTTGAAAAACCGCTCCACGTACGTCGGGTACCACGCAAGAAAAATAAGAGAGATGGTGTAAGAGAGTGACTCAAAAAAATGAAAAAATAAGAAAATAAATGCTGAAGAAAATTATGATATTTACAATGAAAAATTCGGGGGTCAGACTACCCGAATTCGGAAAACCAAAAAAAATTCAAAACACAAAACTAAACCGTTTGCCTCCCCGGCAACGGCGCCATCTGACGAGTCCGATTTTCACCGTGATAAAAATGTGTTTTTAATCGTCGAGTATGAAAATAATCAATGTGTTCGTTGTAGGCGGCGATCGGAAACAGTCAAGAAATAACCACAATTTTTAATCAAATTTAATCAAGTGGTTTTTATATTTATTTTACTTGGGCAAGTCCCAAGGTCGATCACAAGGAGGCAAAGGAACAACCTAGAGTTGTGTCTATCCAATTTTGAGTTCGGTTTTCAAGGCGGTATTTTTTTGGCATTTTTCAATGCAATAAAGGGATGCAAGATGCAAATTCGACCTATTTTAGGGACTAAAATGTCAAATACGTTCAAACGATGTCCGAAAAATACGAAACTTGG
Organism: Ottelia alismoides; assembly: GCA_037367405.1. Classification (NCBI taxonomy): domain Eukaryota; kingdom Viridiplantae; phylum Streptophyta; class Magnoliopsida; order Alismatales; family Hydrocharitaceae; genus Ottelia; species Ottelia alismoides. The sequence continues at coordinate 694,406 of JAZKJV010000820.1, read as the reverse complement.
CCACTATGTAAATGATGATGAAATGAGTGCACTGTAATGTTTTTGGAATTTTTGGATGCAATATGAATTTTTTGTGAATTTTTAAATGCAAACAAGGTGGTTTTCAATATTTAATTATAATAAATATTAAACTTATTTATTTTCAAGATATAAAATATTTAAGATCTATCACTAGGTGATGGATCTGAGAAAAATCCTAGACCTCGAAAATGTGGGGTCTAATACCTATTAAAAACTAAATAATGAAATATGCAAAATGATTTTTATAGAGCAGATTATGCATGCAGATGCAAAGATATTTGGGCACAATGTAAAGCAAAATAATCTCTACAAAATGTGATTTTTCGGGGATTTTTAGAGCACCGGTTAATCAATTACAAATTTAAGAGCACAGATTGGGCAAAATATACTCATTTCCACAAAACAATTCTTTATTAATTAACCGTCAATCACAAAAATATCCACAACATGTCAAAATGTAGATAATTATATGAGGAACATCATGCAATTTTTAATAAATAAAATGATGAAAAATAGAGGTCTAAACTGAAAGAGAAATGCAGGGGTACAGATGTAATAAATAAATAGATAAAGACACTGCAGGGGGGAACCTAGTTGAAATTACCCGGACTTGAGGGGTGTGATTTGCAAAATTTCCAAGGGGCACGTGCGCTTGGAGTAGCTGGGCTTAGCGGCAATAAGAAGGACTCCCAGGGGCTCTCCTGTAAATAACCCACGGTCACGTGCACTGCACGTGACCTGGGGCTGATGTCACGCTGACGTCCCCCGCCCCACGTGCTATGCACGTGGCGGGGTCTTGGCCCTGGAGGCCGGTGGCGGGTGCGGCGGAGAGAGCCCCTCCTGGCGGAGGTGCTCGGCTGAGTCGCAGGCGGGGCTCAGGTGGAGCTGTTGTGGAGGGAGGGCCGGCCAAGGAAGGCGGAGGGGCTCGGCGGAGACTTGCCGGCCGAGGTGGTGAGGAACTGTGGCCGACACACGGTCGAGGCGGAGGAGCTCCACGCGCAGGCGTCGGTCGGAGGCAGCGAAGGACGAACGTCGTTGCTGGGCCGCGACCTGTGGCGATGCGACGGAGGTGTCGAAGACGGTCGGAGAATAGGGTCGATGACGTCGATGTCGAGGCGGAGATGGCGATGAAGATGTTGTCGGAGACGTGGGTCGACGCCCGGCGGTGGTAGTCGGAGACGAAGCTGGAGATGGCCGGTGGAGTTGCGATGTCGTAGGCTCGACGGTGTCCCGGAGCAAAGCAGTGACGGCGGGGTGGCGCGTCTGCAACGAAGCCCGAAGGGCTTCGGACCTCGCTGGGAAGGAATGGATTCGCTGTCACCGCCTCCGTGCGTTGACGACCAGGATATCGGCAGATGATATCGGAGGGGGGGGCGATGGCTCTTAAATAGGGTAGAGAGAGAGACGGGAGCCGGCGGTTGCGGGAGAAGTTGAGGTCAACGGCCGTTGCGAGATCGAGGCGGAGATAACGGGGGGGCGGCGCGGCGGTTCCGGGTCGATGGTTTGGGGGAGACGAAGTCCAACGGCCGTTCGATCGGCCTCTGATCGAACGGCCGAGATCTGAACACGTGGCGGGCGCTTGGGAAAGGGGTGCGGCACGTGCGGAGCACGTGCCTGGGGGCACGTGCGACGCACGTGCGGCCGGTTTTTTTATTTTTTATTTTTTTTTATAAAAACGGAAATATAAAAGGGCCAAAAATGACTGACATGTGGCGGCCCCTGGGGCTGCCACGTGTCAGCACCAGAAAAATCGAAGAAAATTTTTTTGTAAAATCAAAAAGAAATAGCAAATGACCTCAGATCGAAAATGTTCCTTCACGAAAAATGCTCGTCTCGACGAGATCTACAACTTCCATAAAGCCATCAAAGCCAAAATCGATCAAATGTAAAAAGTGACTTTTGGGGTATCCCATGTACACAGAATACCTAGATTTTTTGGGTTTTGTATTTATTTTTTTATCATTTTTAAACAAGATAAAAAAATCTGGAAAATTATGGATAAATCAAAGATAAATAAAAGACATCTAAATCTAATTTTTTTGGATTTTTATTAATAAAGAAAATATATACATAAAATATAGGTCAAAAAAGCCGCGAAAATATACAATGTACAAAATAGGCCCAAAACCCAACTTTCACATACGAGCTCCGATTCACTTGAACTTGTCTTCTTTTGAAGGTAATTGAATGTGAATTAGTTCAAAAGTGAGTAGGATCAAATCGGACACTGGATGGAGAAGATATGGGGTTTTTAGTCCGAAAATCCTAAAACTAGGGTTTGGGTTTTTGGTCCACTTACCTGGGTCAATTATTTTTTTGTATTTTTTATTTATTCTTGTTAGTGAGGTGTACACAGTGGAGGTGGTTTGGGTTATGCGGTGTCAGCATGGAGGAGTTAAAATAGGGGAAGTTAGGCTATTTACAGGTCATTTTTGGCTTGGATTTTTGGCTTCTTATTTTATGCAGAAATTAATTCTAAAATACAATTCTTATGAAATCATGCATAAATGCTAATTATGCGAAATAAATGCAGAAATGCTGTTGCTTTTTAGGGACCTGAGCTTAATTAATGAGACTTAGAGTGGTAAATCCGAGATTCATCAGGCATACACCCTTGGGGCCTCGGGTAGAAGCCTAGATGATCGCGATCCCAACTACTATTGTAGCTACGATGGTTGGGGGACATGTTGCTTGGCACACCGAGGTGCTAATCTGACGGTGTTGGCCTTGGCACTTGCGTGCTTTAGCCCTGTGCTCGAGCGCGGGCCAAGTAATCATGGTTGGTTGGCTAGTGCTTCGCTTATTACTTAGAGTTAACACTCGTGTACAGGCCAATGTAGACCACATTGGTCGGTATTCAGAATGGGAGCACTAAGAGGGGAGTTCCGAAAAAATGTGGTTAATGAAGTTGGGAATGGGGTATCAGTCTCCTGTGCATAAGGAGGATTGATCTAGTCGCGAAGATTCGCTGGTTGGAATCTAATTTTTGAATCGGAAGTACAATTACGAAGTGGAGCTAAGTGGACGTGTTGGAAACTTAGTTAGGATGCATTGTACACCACTGCATGCCTACGGAGGCACCCCAACCCTACGGCGTTCTTTTTGCCTTAGAGTCGTAGTGTGAGGTCTCATCCAGACCAAGACCACAGGCTATCCACAAAGCTTGGTTACTCATATCCATATCCATATCAACAATAATTATAATGTAACTCGTTGTGAGACCAATTACCTAGTTGTTCTTTTGCACACATTTAAATTATATCTTGCTTGTTATTGTATAGTTGTTTAAATCGTATTGAACAACTTTGCTTATAATGTACCTACGTATGGATCCACAAGTTCGCATCAGTGAGCAGCTTTGTAGTCACCACTTTTTGTGCAGCTTCGCGACTCTTTCTTGCGGTACAATTGGTAGTAGTTTTTACTGTCTTCTTTGCTTGTAGTTCCTTTTGAGAGACATGACATGTATAATGTATACTGAGACACATTTCTTTCACGTATACGTGTATATTTTGTGGACATAGATGGACATTGCAATGTAATGGATGGAAATAAAAAATGGAATGTGGATGTGAACAAGTCATGAATGGAAGGCAGGTTTTAAATTCTAATGTTTTGTGTTATTTTCTCCTGCTTTTGTGAATTTCAAATATTCGAATGTCTAATGTATGTGTGTGGATTGGTTTGCCGAGTACTCGAATCCTAGAGGGGGACGGACATGACAGTTTGGTATCAGAGCAGTGGTACTCCATTCCTTTTCACGCATATCATTCCTCATTGGTATTCGAATACTAGATAGTGTGAAATCTTCGGACCCAACATGAGTCCAGAGGAGAATAGCATATTTACATCAATGTCCATATGTTTCTCTGAAGTCAAGTAATACATCTGATGGCAGGATCGAGTGCATCTTTGCCTTGAGGGCACACCAATTTCCCAGTTATGGTTGTGTAGGTTACCTTGTCCATATAGTAGATTCAGTGGTACATGACTAGATGATAGAGGATGTTAGAGTTGTGCGGGAGTTTCTTGATGTGTTTCCAGACGAATTACCTGGATTACCACTAGTACATGAGATAGAGTTCGAGATAACCTTTCTCAGCCGATATATATCCCTCCATACAGATTGACACTATCTAAGCTCAAGGAGCTCAAAGTACAGTTGCAGGAGCTGTTGGAGAGGGGACTCATCTGTCCCAGTATATCATCATGGGGAGCACCAGTCCTTTTTTGTGAAAAAAAAGGATGGATCCTTGAGGTTATACATAGACTACAAACAATTGAACAAGAGAACAGTCAAGAACCGCTACCCACTCCCATGGATTGATGATCTCCTTTATCAACTGCAGGAGGCAATGATGTTCTCCAAGATTGACCTATGGTCGGGATACCATCAATTGAGAATCAAGTAGGAAGATGTGATGACTGCATTTCGCACTGGATATGGTCAGTATGAGTTTTTGGTAATGCCTTTTGGACTTACGAATGCACCTGTCGCATTCATGGAATTGATGAGCAAAGTCTTTCATCAACATTTGGACAGATTGTTCATCGATGATGTTCTAGTCTACTCCCATGATGAATTAGAGCACGAGTCTCATCTTTGCACTATGTTAGAGACACATCGAGAGCACCAGTTGTATGCCAAATACATCAAGTGTGAGTTTTGGCTTTCTGAGGAGGCTTTTCTTAGCCATGTGGTTTCAGGGGTGGGGGTGTCAGTTGACCCCACCAAGATAGAGGTAGTGGTGTCTTGCAAGCGGCCTAAGATGGTTACAGAGATTCGCAACTTACTGGGTCTCACTGGGTACTAAAGGAGGTTCTCTCAGCTGGCCCTATCCCTCACTCGACTGATGCAGAAGGGCGTTCCATTTGGCTGTAGTGATGAGTTGAGCTTCCGTACGCTCAAGGAGCGGTTAACTTCCGCACCCATCCTTACCCTTCCTTCTGATACCTTGGACTTCACTGTGTAAATCGATGCTTTCAAGGAGGGCTTGGGTGCAGTGTTGATGCAGTGTGCACAGGTTGTGGCGTACGCATCATGACAACTGAAGAACCATGAAGGCAACTACCCCGCTCATGATTTGGAGTTGGCGACCGTAGTCTTTGCATTAAAGATATGACATCACCATTTGTATGGGGTGGCATTTGAGATTTTTACAGACCACAAGAGCCTCAAATACATTTATTATAAGAAGGAGTTGAATATGAGGTAAAGGCGGTGGATGAAAGTGCTAAAAGATTATGATTGTACCATCTCCTACCATCCTGATAAGGGGAATGTTGTAGCAGACGCCTTGAGTAGACGACCATACACTGAGGGTTCGACAACGTGGTTGCAGACTTGGGATATGATCACTACACTTAGCGAGTGTCATTCATTTGAGGGCACATCCGATGCAGTGATAGTGCCAGCCAAGTATAGAAGCTTGTGGGACAGGAATGTTCACGGCCAATAGACAGATCTAAGGATCCAAGAGCTGTACCACATGTGCTTGAAAGACGAATTCAATGGATTTCGAGTCTCTGAATCCATCGTATGGAATGAGGACCGTGTGTGTCCCAGATGACGAGGAGCTGAGGAGAGAGATCCTGGATGAGGCGCATAGGTCGAGACTTTCCATACATCCAGATGGCACCAAGATGTACAAGGACCTCCACCAACACTTTTGGTGGGAAGGCATGAAAAAAGGACGTAGCTGAACATGTTAGCAGATGTCTTACTTGCTAGATGGTGAAGGCAGAGCACTAGAGGCCACCTGGCTTATTGCAGCCTCTTCCCATCCCGGTGTGGTGGGAGAGCATCTCCATGGATTTTGTTACATCATTGTCGCGCACCCCTAGAGGGTATGATGTGATATGGGTCATCGTTGTACAGTTGACCAAGTCAACCCATTTCATCCCGATCAACATGACATATACACCAGTACAACTAGCCAAGTTATACATTCAACGCATCATTCAGTTGGATGGGATACCCAAGGAAGTAATGTCATATAGAGATTCTTGTTTCACATCACACTACTGGGGAGAATTCATAAGACCCTTGAGGACCGAACTACGCATGAGTTCAGCCTACCATCCACCGACAGATGGGCAGTTTGAGAGGACCATTCAGATCTTGGAGGATCTACTATGAGCCTGTGCGGTTGAGTGGAAATGATCTTGGAAGGATCACCCCCCACTAGTTGAGTTTACATACAACAATAGCTACAATACCAATATAGGCATGGCGCCATTTGAGGCGTTTACGGGAGGCGATGCACCACTCCTTTCTGTTGGAAGCAGGTGGGTGACAACACCATGTTCACCCCTTAGATCATTGAGGAGACCTCCAAGGTGGTGGAGACTGTTAGGAGGAAATTGCTGACTGCACAGAGTCGTCAGAAGAGTTACGCTGACCAACGGCGTAGAGACCTTGAGTTTCAGGTATGTTGTTATGCATTCATGCCCCAATGGGTATAATTCTTAGCCAATTTTGTGTGGCTAAAGCATTTATTATGATCACATGTTGGGGACTTCATGTTCTTACGCGTGTCCCCAGTGAGAGGCATATAACGATTCGGTGCCAAGGGCAAGCTAGCACCGTGTTTCATGAGACCATCCGAGATTTTGGCTCGTGTTGTGAAAGTGGCCTACAAAGTGGCCCTTCCCCCGTACATTGATGGGATCCATGACATGTTCCACATGTCGAATATCAGGAAGTACATCAGAGATCCCCGACACGTGGTCAGCTACGAGGATTTGACAGTGGAGTCAAACCTCTTCTTCCCAGAAAAGCCTGTGCAGATATTAGACCATGTGGTCAAGAGGCTGAGACAGAAGGAGATCCCATTAGTCAAAGTCCTATGGCGAAGTCAAGACATCGAAGAGGTGACATAGGAACCTGAGGCGGACATGATGGAGAAATACCCTCATCTGTTCACAAGTATGGAAGTGAAACCATAGTCAAGTTCCCTTTGAGATTTTTTAGGGTTTCGCTCTTTTTGAGATTTTTATGGGGTCATTTCTGCAGGAGAGTTGGATACAATGAGGTTCGGGTGATGAAAACGGCTAGAATCAGCATAAGTCTTAGGGATGAGACTTCCTTTGAGATTTTTATGATGTGAAAACCCCGAATACCGAACATGGACTAAAATGCAAATCTTGACTGAGTCTGGAATTAATTGTAAAATCTGTAATTTTCCAGCGATCAAAAAATTAGAATAATAAGTCCATTGTGTAGTGCTCGTCGATAGCTTTCCAACGAGTCCAAGAATGTGAAAATCCGACTTCGAGAGCCCGAGTTACGGACATTTTAGCGAAGAGGGGTACAGGTCATATTCGGACTCGAACCAAGATCCGAACCTAAATACCCCTTCACATTTAAAACCTCAAATGATACCCCCCTCACCCTAAAAACACCCAAAATGGGTCCAGCCTCTTCCTCCTCCCTTCCTCCTCTCTCCACCTCGCCGGAGCTCCGCCGGGGCTCACCGGAATGCTTCGGATCGATGATGCAAGACCGCCTACGTGTAGAGGAGAGCGAGGCCACTCTCGGGGACGTCTTCATCTCACGATTGGAGTGCCAACCGCAACGTTCTTTGCGGGAGGAGATTATGAGGTGATGGAAAAAATCTAAGGTACGATACTCCTCCACCTTGCTGCGGAATCCACACGAGTTTCTTATTGATCTAGTGTGTTGGAGACATCCTTAGAGCCCCGAAAAGCCATTGAATTTGGGTGTATGATTCTGAACTTCATTAGTCAGTAATAACTGTGAGCATTTGATCTGAGTGCCCTATAACTTCTTGATGCATTATTTAATTCAAGCCAATCGACCTTAATACTTTCTAATGAAGTTTACATTGGATTGAGGTCGAGCATGGACGTGCTACTGGTTCTGATTGTAAAACCAAAGAATCCTACTGTCCACCTTGCATCCAAAATGCCAAATCCCTGCAATGAGTGCCCTTGAGAAATTAGTAGCTCTTGCATCTCAGGCTCTTGTGTAATCTGAAAGTTCTGTTGGGTTGCCAATGGCTATGGAAATTGGTTGGATCATGGATTTCACATGGCAACTACTGACCTTATATTAGTGCCATGAGCATTGTTACCATCATTTCAGATCTCTACAATAACCACATGAAACCTCCACTTGTAAAGGGATGCGTAAATATGAGATCAACATGAAATCCCTAAGGAGAGGTCTGTTGCTCTGGGTATGAGATGCATCATTTTTTAATTTTAAAGGGTATCATACCCCCAGGCCTTATGATCATGAAGAACAAGAGAGGAGTCAATTTCATTGAAAAACTTAAACATGATCTTGAGGTTTGAAATCTATTTCAGCTATAATTCAGTTCTCCGGTTTGTTGAAAGTTACTGTCAAATGTTTACAGTTCTGAAGATATGATAGGATACAATCATCCTAATTTAAGGTTTTGTTGGCCAGGTTTAGTTTAAAAGTTGGTAAGCCAGCAGTAATATATACCTACTTATCGGGCATTAGGGTGGAGACCTGACTGTAAGCAGTACGCCCTCCACATATTTATTCCTCAAGCTGGCAATTCTTTACAATCTACTCATTGGTTCTTTATAAGAATCCAACTAAAGTGTCATCCTATTGGATTATCTTATGCACCACATCTAGAGTTTTTATCACTACATCTCTTGATGTTATGGTAAAAAAGCGACTACCTTGAAATCTACCTACAACTGCAAAAACAAGGATTCACGGTTGTGTTACATAAATATCAAAGTAGTTGCAGTCTCATTTCTTTCCAAAAGGCTAATTGCAAATCTAACTTGAAGAAGCCAAGAGGCAGGTCAAACGAAGGATTAGAAGAGTATCCAAATTGTCATCCAAAATTCAAGTTTATGAGTTATGAGTTTGCCACTAGTACCATTTGACAATCCATCTATTTTCACAACGAACTCTATGATATAGTAGGAAACTTCTGTGTGACTATGCAAGTAAGAGAAAAATGGATCTTGCAGAATTTGGTTGTATCATGTGTCTTTCAAACAATTGTGTTTATTTATATTGGGCCTTTAGTTTTAAAGGTATCTGGGTTGTCTTGGGGTCGTATGAATATTTTGCACCATATTATGAAATCACTAGACATTAGCCCATACTCAGTACAAAAATTGCTTTGCCAACTTCTCAACAGGCTTAATTATCTTCATAGGTAGAGGCTATTGTCTTCGAAATTTCCTATATATCGATCTTCAGCAACAACCTTCGACATTTTGAACTATGTTAGAAAAGCTTCCAAAGCATCTGGGCAAATTTAGGACTTCTCATTCTCTAGCATTTATATCAACAACTTGTGTTTTATACATTAATGGGAGGTGCCTTTTACATCTCCTCCTTAGTAAATGGCACAGATGTTGAAGTCCAGCAAAAGACCTATGACTTATTAATTGGTTTAAGTCAATGATAATGATGATATCAATCTCCTTGAGTGGATGGCTTTCACATTAAGATATCTCCAAAAGCTGAAGACATTTCCCAACAACTAGTATGACTACTTCTTGTGTGTGGCTATATACCTATACCATTGCATATGCATTCAAATCGACAATTATTTTGGGATGTCATAAGGCTAGTAGTGTTGCTAGTGTACTATTTCGTGATGGGTGCATTATTGTTCAGCAACCAACTATCTACAAGGAGCACGTGATGATTACTAATTAAGTTAAATTGTCTAAATGCAGCCCAATGGGATAGTAATTCCTTTGAGGGACTGTTCCTAAGCAGACTTTTTGAAAAGAAATAATTTGTTCATATGTGTTCACGAAGCATGATCTTTTTAGATTATAATTATTCCGATCTTCATGACGATGGGTAGTGGAGTAGCCGCCGCCAACGGAGGGGCATGCACCCTTGGGGCCCTGGGTAGAAGCCTAGATGATCACGATTGCGATGGTTGGAGACATGTTGCTTGGCACATCGAGGTGCTAATCTGACGGTGTTGGCCTCGACACTTGCGTGCTTTAGCCCGGTGCTCGAGCACGGGCCAAGTGATCATGGTTGGTTGGCTAGTGCTTCGCTTGTCACTTAGAGTTAGCATTCGTGTACAGGCTAATGTAGGCCACATTGGTCGGTATTCCGAGTGGGAGCGCTAAGAGGGGAGTTCCGGAAAAATATGGTTAATGAAGTTGAGAATGGGATATCAGTCTCCTGTGCATAAGGAGGATTAAGCTAGTCGCGAAGATTCGTTGGTTGGAATCTAATTTTTGAATCGGAAGTACAATTGCGAAGTGGAGCTAAGTGGACGTGTTGGAAACTTAGTTAGGATGCATTGTACCCCACCGCATTCCTACGGTGGCACCCCAACCCTACGACGTTCTTTTTGCTTAGAGTCGTAGTGTGAGGTCTCATCCGGACCAAGACCACATACTATCTATAAAGCTTGGTTACTCATATCCATATCAGATCAACAATAATTATAATTTAATTCATTGTGAGATCAATTTCCTAGTTGTTCTTTTGCACACGTTTAAATTATATCTTGCTTGTTATTGTATGTTTAAATCGTATTGAGAAACTTTGCTCATAATGTACCTACGTGTGGATGCGCAGGTTCGCATCAGTGAGCAGCTTTGTAGTCACCACTTTTTGTGCAGCTTCGCGACTCTTTCTTGTGGTACAATTGGTAGTAGTTTTTACCGTCTTCTTTACTTGTAGTTCCTTTTGAGAGACATGACATGTATAATGTATACTGAGACACATTTCTTTTACGCATACATGTATATTTTGTGGACATAGATGGACATTGCAATGTAATGGATGGAAATGTCCCGCAATGTAATGAATTTCAAATATTCGAATGTGTAATGTATGTGTGTGAATTGGTTTGCTGAGTACCCGGATCCTAGAGGGGGACGGGCGTGACAAAAGCGATCGTCAATCATCCTTAAGGGTTCGACACATACATCTATAGGTTGTATCTCAAACTTGATCTTGATTTATCCATAATCCTAAACCAATACAGACCTCGTGCCTAAAGCTTGACTCTCCAACGTGGTCCTGTGGCTCCTTCAGGTCACGCATCCGTACTTTACTTCTTCTCCGATTCGACACCAATGTCTCCTTCGACGAAGATGAATGCCTCATGACATCTCTTTCTCTATCCCTCTCTTCATCTCTCTCTCTCTCTCTCTCTCTCTCTTGCAATGAGTAGTGACGTTGGATTTGGGGTTATGTCTTTTTATGATCATCAAATGTAGAGAGTAATTGTATACTAACAATCAGTTAATTGGCATTAAAATCCTTTTTAATTGATATTCCATTTCTGATTTCCTTGATGGTGTTGAGTGTGGAAAATACGTAAACTTGGCTGCTAAAAACATTTTGGTCGTTACAATCTATCTCCCTTGAAAAAATCATTTTCGAAATTTCTTAGTAAAGGACATACCAAAGATCATGGATTACTTTGCATCGAACTTTTTAAAATTAAAGTTGCTCGGTCATTTGATGATGTTTCTAAAGGACTTTGACCATTTGAACTTTATGTCGATGAAATTGGGTTATCCTCCATCGGCGATTCATTTTGGTCTTCAATGGTCAAATTAGCCTAAATATCAAGGATGTCATGTTCAATTGCATGCGAAAGTCAGGTATGTACATCCTCAGTATAGATGCATGGAATATGTCATACAACTCGAGTATTAAGGGGTAACATAGTATGATATATCAACTCATCAACACTTCCTACTATCTCAAAAGGTTTGATGTAACCAGAACTGAGCGTTCCTTTATTTCCAAATCACTAAACACTTTTGCTTGTGAATATTCAAAACGTTTGGTCTCCATCTGCGAAATTTTTCTCGCTTTGTATTAATCTACGTAATTTTTTTATTTTGTGATGCCAACTACCTCATTCTAATTATCTCAATGCTATCCTTACATGTCTTGACCAGTTTTGGTGTAAAAACATGTTTCTCACACTCACTAATTCTATAAGCAAATGATTTAGCCATCTTGATGTTCGGATGGTAATATTACTAACAACAGATGTCTATCCCAACTTCCCAAAAAATGAAAGAGCATGCTCTTAAATTATCTTCTAGTTGCGATGGTCCTATTTGATTAACCATAAGTCTAAAGGTGAAAATAGGTGATAAATTAAAATGGTTATTCATGGTCCCTTTAAAGCTATTCCACAATTGAGATGTGTAGCTTGTATCTGATTGGACACAAATGATGTGGATATATGACGATGCTCTCATCTACTTTTAGTTCATCCAAACCCATGATCGATTGATCAAAGCGAATGCAATAATTGAGACAATCTGGTCTATAATCACCCCGATGGTATCGGATGATGCATCATTGTCTTTGATAAGTCGGTAACAAAATCCATGTGATATGCTTCAATTGCAATCTACTATGTCCAAAGGTTGAATATGGTTTGTTTTTAGGATGTTCAATCCCAATCTATTGGCATATTAGTATTTTGGAATAAATTCTAAAATCTCTATCCTAATCGTTGGCCAGCAGTAATATCATTGGATTCTTTAGACATTTTTATCATGTACGGATGAATAGTGTACATCGATCTCTGAGATTCATATAATGTCTCCTACTTTAACTTATTGTCACAAAGAATTCAAAATCTTTAATAGTATATCAAATCATCATTGATTCCATTAATAGAAATATATTATTCCTTCTTAGGTGTTTTAAATTTTTGAAAGATCGACATCCTTTTTATTACGTTGATCCTTCAGATTACCTAAAAAAATCTCGTTGTAACAATAATCTCACCAATCTATTAGAGAAAATATTATCACTACTAATTCCAAGTCATGAGTAGGATACTCTAAGTAAAAGTTGGATAGTTACTCTTCTTATGATCTTAGTTGGTGTGATGTATAATCAATATCTTTTTCATAAAGCATACCTAATTTCTTTGTCAGATGTATCAATGTAAACTACAAGCTTCTAGTGCATAGTAGTAAGCTTTAGGTAAGGGTCATGGTCTACTTTTACTCTTTTTTGAAAATTTAAATCACAATTGTACAAAAGGTACAAACTTTGCATCCTTTGTATTGAGGTTTGACATCATTCTAATAATGCATAAGAAAGTTCTACATGAATCACCAATATACTTTGTAACTCTAGAAATCCATGAATCTCTAAAATATTTCTCAACAGACTCCAAGGTAATATAACTTTCATCTTAATTCACCAACTTCAATTCCATCGATCATTATATATGACAATAATAAGGAATACGATTTTTTCCTACCCAATGTTGCATTTAGAGCATTTTGCATAGAGATAACAATGACAAAGGTTTTAAATACAATATCGAGATGTACTTGGCATTTCTGTAGATCACCAAAGTAAATAACAATGTCATCCATAATTATGATCATAATTTTATCATGATCGTCTCAGAAACTATATTTATAAACTCTATAAAATCTGCAAGAGCACTTATGACATCAAAATACCTGATAAAATATTTCACAATAGCTAATCCTTAGTCTGGAAGATATTTCTAAAATGCCCTCCTTCTTTCTTCCACTTAAATGGTAACTCAGAAATATATTTATTTTAGAAAAGAACTTTTCTCTCCATAATCAATGAACAAATAATTGATTAAAGACAGTAGCTATCAATCCATCAAAATTACCTTATTCATAGTTCGATAACTAACTTGGAGACTATGTGTCCTAACTTTCATTACTCACGGAGTGAAAAGAAAATGTTCCCTATGGAAAAACATCAAGTCACAGAGTCCCTTATCCAATTGTTATCGCGATCGATTCTCTTTAAATTCAATAGGTATCTTTTAAAGGACTTTTCAAAGTTAATGCAGTCTATAGATATAAAAGATAATAGAATGATAATTCGGAAAGGCGTCCAAAAAATTCTAAACATTTGAAGTTTCATGATGTAACCAAGATGACTATGTACTAGGAGCTAACTGAATATATGGGGTAATAATTAACCAATAGTTCATTGGCTTCTCATTTGCACTTATCATATTCTCATTCTTCTCCAAATATATAACTTTATCGCATACTCTTTGATCATGTTATTACCACGTATAACGTAAAATCACTTCAAACAATGAAAAGCATCTCAGTTTGCCCTATATTTTAGATAAAACATCCCAAACATTCTTCTTGTTATCGTGGTATGTACTTCAAAATTCATCTCCATTGAATGCATTGATCCAATGCTTAACTTTTCCATATCATACCTACCCTATAGGATAAATGGATTGTTGAGAATAAAGACCTTCAGTATAAATCCACAAAAGCTTTGTGCATGATACTTGCACTGCTGAGTCATAATTGTTACCAACTCTAGTAATTATTGGTGTATGTTTATTCAATGACGACTCGCGCTCTCGGATCATCTTAATTACATACAGATAGTTCCTCTATTTAGAAAATCAAAGGGTCAACTAGTTGCATGTAATACCTAGGTTTGATTCTATTCATGTTAGTCTTGAGTCACTATTTATTGTGGATATCCTATGCCTAGAGGAACTCTAGCTCTGATACCATTTGTAACGGAATAGATCGTGTTGACCTGCGAAGCGTGCAATATTAATTCGCACGATCGCATTGTTACTGATTCATGCATTGTAATCAATAAGAATATCAAAAATCATTTTCAAATGGATTCATAAAATCCAATTCAACCGAGAGTTCCTTTATTACAACATCAATAAGGGTATGCTTGCAAAAGAAAACTAAATAATTTTACAACATGACTCTCTGTTCCAGTGGACATATAGATATCCTTCTTGTTCATGCAATAAATCATACCACAACAAAGCATCTTGATGAAACTACTGCACGATCCCATCTGCATGATGAACCTCATCCTGCACCTGAAATAGATAAATACAATTTTACATGAGCCTAATGCCCAGTATGCACCGAGGTCCATGTATGGGAATTATAACGGTATTTTAACCGATCACATTTCATGATACTTGAGTACTCATGGAAAAAAATCATTGTGTGCCTAGATGTCCTACGCATGTCTAAGTCGTTCCTTAACAAGTTGCATATTGGTTTCTTTCATAAATATAGGTATGCATGTGCAATTTACATAAAAATACATAAGTTATCATTTTGCATCATAAAAGGTATGTTTAATGAAGTTCATAACATGTGCATGTCTTCTTTATCATTTAGATTACTATTTCATGTTAACCCCTTAGTTAGCTTTTGTAGGTCTTGTGACGGTTTCTTTTTATTAATCAATTTATCTCATAACATATAATGATTTATCTTTAATTAAACCATTTCCTCATGGCATGTAATGGTTTATCTTTGATTAAACCATTTTCGTACACATGTAATGATTTATCTTTATAGACCATCTCTTTGCACACTTGTAATGAGTTACATTTATAACTTGTTTCTTTGCGTACTTGTATGGGTTATCTTTGTAGCATGTTTCCTTGCATACTTGTAATGGTTTACCTTTATAAATCATTCCTTGTGTGACTTTTCAATACATTTGCTCATATACCTTAACAATAACATAATAGTGCATACCCATGGCATTAACATAATTGCACATATACTCATGGTATTAACATAATTTGCACATATGCCCATTGCATTAACAATATTTAGGGTTGTCTTGATTGTTAGATTCCTAGATGGCTTTGATGGCTTTGTTGGCTTTACCGTTGGCTCTAGCGGTCCATAACATAACATGACAGTGTAAGTACAACTGTAAAGAACTTAGCTTTTGCCTCTGTGGTTCCTTGCAACCATACGTCCTTGCGACATTGCTTCTTGGGTCTACGATAGTTGGACTCTAGAGGTGGCTCCCACCATTAGATGTAGCACTTAGCTCTGCTTATCATCATCATGCCATTATTCATCTTAAGGAATGCCCAATTCTTTTATTAGCATTTCCTTTTCCATACAATAACTTTCATTTGAACATTTCAGTTCCAATATCTCACTATTAACTTTTATTACTTGATTGCTTGAATAATCACCATTAGATGTGATATACACCAAAATACTATATTATAAGAGGTATTTAAGTTCTACGACGTGGTCCATTGCAGTATTTCAGTACAAAAATAATCAAGGACTTAAAACATATCTAACATTTATATGGTAAATGTACATCGTATTGCTTTGTATATTACTGGATGCATTGAGATATGAGATCCTATTGGTGTCGATAACTGTATACAATATACTTAGGGATGTATGTTGTAGCACAAGATCAATACAGATGGTGTCTCATATTATTATAATTTCTAGAGATTTTTACCCGGTAGACCCTATAAACTTTTTAAATTACATCTACGATCTTTTGCATAACGTAATTACCCCATCGACCATGTAAATTACCCCAAGAACCCCACGTGCTACAAATAGATTACCCGGAAGGTTCATAGGGTAAGAGTTGGCAAGTTTACGGGGCCGATGGGGGAATTAGGTTGTTTCAAAGGTCATGGAGGGAATTGGCAAAGTTTATAGGGTCTACCGAGTAACAATCCCTATTTTCTACTTCTGTGCAAGCACAAATTTCTATACTCTTGCAACAGTTTATATTGGATATTTACTATGATATGGTAAGTAACGGTGTTGACATGAAATTCTGAGATATATATCAACTTATGCTTGATGATTTATACAAAGTAACTTCTGTTACATTATTATTGTTGGATCCTTCTCCCTTAGCAGTATGATTCACGATTATAGATCAATTATTCTATTGGAATGTTCTAAATTGCATTCAACACCAAGATCTCTGCCATAATTATAGTTAAGTTAATCATGACTATAATGTTTCTATTCTTTTTTTCCGCACATAATTATTCATTTATAATATCTCATTGGAATGCTAAGGATATTTTACATTCATACGTCTAACCCATCAGTCTCGTGAAATTTCAAAGAATACACGTGGAGTTCAATCTAACAGGTGCTTGTGTCTAACGGCCAAAGCAAGCTTCAAATATTTGATAATCTTACATGAATGCAGTGTGAGGAAAAATAATTAAAGTTACATTTCAACCTTCAGCATCTATTCATAATTATCGTTAACACTCACTCGGTATTATCCATGTGACTTTACGAAACAAAAAAATATCGATAAGATAATGATTTGAAAGCGATCGTCAAGTCCTTAAGGGTTCGACACATACATCTATAGGTTGTATCTCAAACTTGAGCTTGGTTTATACGTAATCCTAAACAAATACATACCTCGTACCCAAAGCTTGACTCTCCTCGCCGCGGTAGTCGTGGCTCCTTCCGGTCACGCATCCGTACTTTACTTCTTCTATGATTCGACAACAATGTCTCCTTCGACGAAGATGAATGCCTCATGACATCTCTTTCTCTATCCCTCTCTCTCTCTCTCTCTATCCCTCTCTCTCGCTCTCTCTCTCTCTTGCAATGAGTAGTGACATTGGGTTTGGGGTTATGTCTTTTTATTTCATCAAATGTAGAGAGTAATTAGATGATAACAATCCATTCAATTGACATTAAAATCCTTTTTAATTGATATTCCATTTCTGATTACCTTGATGGTGTTGAGTGTAGAAAATACAAAAACTTGGCTGCAAAAAAATCTGACCGTTACAGCTCATCTCTTCACTCAGTTGGCTATTTTTATTTTTAAGATTACTAATTAACTAATTACTTGAAAACTGAGTTAACCATAACTTATACATTTGAATCAATCCTCATTTAACTAAACATTTTAGTCAATTAACTTTTGATGCAATTGACTAACTTAAATTCAACGGATTCAACTATTTCTTGAATTATTGATTTCTTTTATTTTCCTCTTAGGGACACAACGTATGCCTAATATAAAGTATTACTTTGGACTCACTACAAGAAAGGGGGCTATAATAATGCTTTTTTAACAAATACGTCACTAAATCAATCGTTGTAGAATATTTAGTGATGATATTATTTGTTGCGAAATGATTTTTTATACTTGAAATTTGCGATGAATATCATATCTGTCGCTATATCATTAACTATGTTACATATAGCGACACTTATGTATTGCTACTTTTTATAATTTTAATTAATCGTCGCTAAATTTTGACTTAAAAAATTAGCGATGATTAGATAAAACTTTGAAAAATAAGAACGCATAAGTTTCTCTATACATAGTGTCGCTAATGGTATAACGACAGATATGATATTCATTGCTAATTTCAAGTATACAAAATAATTTTTCAATGATAATATCGTATATATTTAACAACGGTTGATTTAGTGATAGACTTTGAAACAAGCATGACTATAGTGCATTTTTTGTTGTAGTGACTTCAACTACCATTTCTAATCTTATAAAGGGATCTTTATACTTTCTAAACACTTAACTTATATTTATATGTAATTGGAGATTTAAGCATTTGAGTGATCTTATGCTCAAATATGCCATTTTGCTCAAATTTGTTTTCTTAAGCAACATCGTTGAAGCTTCCAATTATTTTTGTCGTGCTTAGATTCTCATGAAATTTTCCTAAAGTCTAAGTAAGTTGATTTAAATATAATAAAAGCTCTTTTGAAGATCGTTTATATAGGCACAAGATTTACGGTTACAACATCAAATATTGAATTTCGCGGGGTGCCCAAGAAAGAGAGGAGTACATAGGGTTCTGCGTCTCTCGATTGAAGTAGCAAGAATAGTGAAAAATAAACAAAGCTTTAACATAGTGAACGGTTATGAGTGAAAATCTTCCTAGTAGTTGTTTTGCTCTAAAGAAATGTTGTGTAAATTTGTGATTTGATTTTTTAATCTTAACCATATTTTTTATTGCACAATTATATTCCCACTTCTTATGAAACTCTCAGAGACCATCTCACACAACTTTATGTATGTTTAATTGTTCTAGATGCTTCATCTAAGGTTTTCTTGAACAACACTTCTTATGTGTGTCTGTGGGGGTTGAGGACGAGTTTCAATAGGACATGTCTTTTCTGAGTTCAGGAAGGTTGTCCCCTTTTGCAAAAAAAAATACTAGCACTTTAGTATAATATGTATACACTTTATATTATAACTTCATATTATAAATACAAAACTATACATTACAAAATACAAAACTATACATTGTATTTGTTTACTAAATACAAACATCACAACTGCACATTATAATAAAAATTGTATGTGTGTTCTACTAAAGTAGTATTTTCTTACAAAAAGGGGGTGACTTTTCTGAACCTAAGAAGGACGTGTCCTATTGGAAGGGTCTCCCTACATACATACATGTATACATACATACATACAAACAAACGTATGTACATACGTACATACAAACGTACACATAGAGATCCTTTCAAATGAGATGTCACCTTTCCGATATTATGGAAAGCCACCTATCTCAGCCTTTGGATGAAAAATGGGTGTGCGAGATTGAAACCACATTGCCAAAAGAAGGTGTTTTCATCTAACTATATTTCCTAAAATATGGGATGAAATTATTTATTGCGAAATTAACTGTAATACATGTCATAGCATATACTGTATTTAAAAGAGCCGATACCATTTAAGGGTGATGAATCGTGTAGTTTCTCGAATAGTTTGATGGGATAAGTGATAGTAAAATGATATAATTCTTAGGGGTTTACAAACTGATATGTTATGAAATCGACTTGTAAGTTAAAAAATTATTTCTTAGAATGTGCACGAATAAAGGGGAGAATTAGATCAACGAGGATGGGTGCAGTTTTAATTTTGTAAAACTATATTTCCTAATATGTGGGTGAACTAAATTAATGCCTAATTTGGAATGATCCACATACTATTTTTAGTTCAATTTAATTCTGATATTTTTTTTGTAATGCCTTATTTAATTAAAATATAAATTCATTTCCCACCAACATTCTATCGGATCAATATTTATAAAATCTAACATTTTTTTGTAAAATTCTAAGTGTTATTGTAAATTTTATATAATTTTCAAATCATCTTAATTTACGATTTTTATAACATTTTGCATTTCATTCTTCGATATTAAATGTAGTTGTTTAAAATGTCCTGTCTGGCCATACCTTTAGAAAATTGCAATGGTATTATGTAAGTTCTATCAATTTTGTTTAGTTATTTGTAAAATGTGAAGTTTTTGATAATATGTCATTTACTTTTTAGTCATAGTCAACATTTTTGGGTTACATCGAGTTTTTGTAAAGTGCACGCTCTCATTATAAAATTTATACTCTAATCTACAAAATAAAAATCCAATTAGTAATATTCATTAGACACTTGGAAATGATTGTAGAAAAATATCAGACAATTGTATAATAATTGAGTTGAATGTAAATTAGGCTTTAAAACTGTAAAATATGTTAATGAAATGATGTATCAATTTATTGCAAGTCTTCATTTTGGACGAATGTTTGTCATGGTATTGAATGAACATAAAACTTTGTAATAGATCGTAAAATGAAGTAAATGAAAGTGAAATATAGATTATTTTTTAAATATGGAGAGCACATGAATAATGGAATTTGGTTCTTTATGTTTGATGCAAATAATGCATAAGTCAGGAACAAGTATGGCAAAAACAAAAGATTAAAGTGGCATAAATGAAACTAAATATAGTGTATACATTTTCATGCATTACATATCTATTAGTTGTTTGTAACTAGCTCGGACACCTGTCGAAGGGTGCGGGTGGATCAGACTAGATGGCCTGGATCACTACAAAGAATAAACTTAAACAACCACATCATCAAGTAGAACTTCCAATCACAATATAGACAAGCAAACAACAAGTGCACAAGTATTTAAGTAGAAATCCTCTTGAATAAAAAACACGATCTGAGTCTCCTGACTTAGGATTTCAATCTGGCCCACAAGGGACTTACCACTAAATAGAGTTGCTTACGCAGGAAACCCAATCATTTACAACCAGAGTTGATTATGTAGTCAACTCCACCATTTACAATCTGAGTTGTTTATGCTAACAACTCAAAATCATATACAGATTAAACAATCCTAATAACATCAATGTTAAAGTAAATATGCAACAAATAATAAGAGTCAAAACTAAAATGATTTTACAGAACAATGAGTCTGTGTGTAAGAATAAATCGTAGAGAACCAAAGCTGTTGGAATAAATAACACGACAGAAAATAGATCTTTGATCCTTCTCTCAAAGTATAGAGTAGAAAGTAGAGGGCAGAGAGCTTGTTGCTCTTGGTGTGTATTATGGAATGAGGTATGGGGTCCTATATATAGATCTTAGGATCCCATAGATGTTTGCTCTCATAAAACTAACAGTCTGAGCAAATCGAGAATGACATCAGCTTCAAATATCTTCCTCAAATGGAATATGATCAATCAAGATACAAAGATGATCGATCAAAATTAAATGATCGATCATGTAGATTTAGATGATCGATTAGAATCAAGAGATGATCGTAAGGATCAAAATTGATCGATCAAAGATATAGTCATTGTAATTCAAATAATGATTGATCATAAAAGGAGAGTGATCGATCAGAGATGATCGATCATGTGTAAATGGTTGATCGATCAGCTTGACTCTTTGACCTGAAAGTTACAGTCAAAGTCAAAGGGTTGAAATGCAATATGCATGACTTGAGGTCTTTTACAATCTAAGACTATTACAAAAGCGGGACTCAATAAAAGAAAAGGGTCCATCTTCTTGAGCTTGAGATTCTTCCTTGAGCATGAGCTGGAGTTCCATATCTTTGAACTCCTTTTAGTTTCTTCTTCTTCACTTAAGTTTGAGCTCCTTAGCTTAAGATTCTTCCTAGTCTAGTAGCTTTCCTGCTCTTGACCAAGCTACAAGCTTTGCACAGAAGTTTTGTTATTATCAAAATATGCATGCATATGTATTAAAAAACTCCCCATTGATGCATGCACTAGAAATCTTCCCCTTTTTGATGATGACAAAATATTTTATGCGTTTGCAAAAATGATTTGTGCATGCGAGCAAATAATTTTTGTAGACAATATTTTCTCCCCATTTTTGAAAAAATCAAAAAGGTCAAAATTGATACCAAAAGTAAAATATTAATGTTTGGATAAAAAAGAACTAAAATATCTCTCCTTCTTTTCTTCGAAAGTAATTTTTCTAATGTGAGCTCCCCCTAAACTAGGGCTCATTCTTAATCTTTGCTTAAAATCTCCTCCTAAAAGATAAGAGTCGAGGCATCATCAGCAGTGCATGATATGCATGATCAGGTAAACAAAAAGGATACAAACTCATGCGGGTTCTTGGCAGCAGACTTCTCCAGTCTTGAAAGCTTCTCCATGGCGGTGACATTCAACCATGATTTTGAAAGTAGTTTGGCCTTGATGGGGTCACCTTTGTTGATGTGACCTCCTCCATTTTCTTTGGCCTTCAACACCTAAAAATGTTTTTTGTATCCTTTTTTGATCCTTCAGGATTAGATTGCAATGTTTCTTTCTTTTTCCACACCCATTTTCTATTTTAAACAGAATTAGAGTTAGAAGCATGATTTTTTATTTTCTATTTTCCTTTTACAGAAGAAGGTACAAAAGTAAATTTATTTTTAAGCTCGGTAATTTCTTTTCTAAACAAGTAATTTTCACTTTAAAATGACCCGGATCTTATTTTAGCAGCTCATTTTCTTTCTTTAATGCATCATAGTCATTAAGCAAAAGAGATTTATCTTCTACTAGCTTTTTTGTTAATCTTTTTAACCTTCGTGCTTTCTCTAAAAAGATCTTGAGATGCATTATAAAGTTCTAAGTAGGAAAGCTTATTTACATCATTTCTAGAGTCGAACTCGGATGAGTCGGATTCAACTATCTGATGAATATTCATTCCATCACCTTTATTCTTTCATTTTGACCTTAAATCTCTAGCTAAATGCATATATATATCAGTAATTTCAAAATAAACACTCAATAAATTGTATAAAATGATGTATAAAATATAATATAATTATTATATTTAATTATAAAATAAAAGAATAAAGGAAAGAAAAGAAAATTACTAAAGTGTCAAAGACACTTAGTGGCCCTAGACCCCGAGACATAGTAGTCATGATTATTTGGTCGACAAAGAATAAAGTAGGGGGAAATAGGGCGACCAATTTTGCAGAGAACACACTCAAAAACCCTAAGTTTATGTCAATAATTATTGTTTGAGACATATTTTATTTTATTCTTTTTATAGTTCAGATAAATAAACTTCGAACATCAATATTGTACATAAAAAGTTAGGTTTCATTCAATTTGGAGTTAAGATGCAAAAGTTTGGTTTTGGGCACTTATTGTACAATATACATGTACATTATATTCAGTATATTTATTCTTTATGATTTTTCACTTTATTTTTTTTATAAAATTGTAAATATTATTTAAAATACATGTACATAATTAAACTAAAATAAAACCATTAAAATAAAATTAATTAAATTATATACCTTAATTTATAGATGAAGAATACCTATATAAACCTGTAAGATATATGTATATAGTTAATTAAGTGTACAAATAAACTAGGAAAAATACAACAAAAAAACCTAACTATGTAATTAAATAGATCAAAAATATATAAAACACATATATATAGTAATAAAATAAAAAATAAAAATAAAAAATAAAATATAGAAAATACATGTATATCTACCTACATATGTATAGACAAATATTAGCATACAATTACTTAACTTGTATAAATAAATAAAAATTAGAATTAAATATTACATTAAATTACAAACATTTTTATGTTTTCATCAAAAATTAATAAAATTTTTTATTAATTTTAATTGAATTTATAAATCTTTTTCTCCATTCGTTTTCCAGGTTGGTCCATATGGACCAACCAGGACCCTTTAATTGTTGACTCTGGTCACTATACATCCTCCTCTAGCCAACCTGTCAGAACCTCCGACACCCCTTCTTCGCCATTTTCGCACGCCTCCACCTCTTATCCATTCTTTGCGAGACAACCACCATCATGTTTCTGCTCGATCCTCTCCCTCACCATGTCGGAATCCTCACCAACCACCATCGAGTTGTGCACCACCCCCTTCCAAAAAGTCATTGGATCTATGTCTATAAATAAGGAAGTTCGGTTGTCTTTTGCTTGTTGATCTCTCTTCAGCCATCGTAACCCCCTTAATACATCTCCGGCGAGTCCCTGGTGACAACAGGAAGAACTCCAGTCCTTTGTTGCATGGATAAGTTGGAGTAGAGCAAGATCCAGGCCCATCGGAGCACCTCTCTAGTGAGCCTTCCCTACTCCGAGCTCCAGAGCTCGTCAAGTTGTTATGTACGTTTCTATTTCTTGCATTTAGTTCCCTTAGCATAGGTTAGGCTTTAATTTTGCCTTTTAATCGTGCAACTCGTCGAAGCTTGCAGCTCTGGTACCAAATTCACTGTATCCCTTCAATGTGTTGACTCCCTTCTGCCTCCATTATCTTCCCTTAATGCTTCTCCATAAGAACCCCTTATTTCCACCATGATTCCTGCACAGAATCACGTCGTCGGAGTTCCTCCACCGCCTTCGTTGAAGCTCCCATCGTCCTTCTTACCCTTGCTTCTACAATTTCAGTAGTAGGTCGAGGAGTTAGCCCTCTACCCCCTTGATCTTTTGGTGTAGGTCCATGATCGTGAAGCTGCCTGGAGCTCCATATCCAGCTCTAAACTAGAGTTCCAGGTCAACCGAGCTCCAGGGCTCTTCTAGTGAGCCCTGGACTTCGTGTAGATACCTGCAGCATGTGCAAGAACCCTAGGAAGTGGAGGAGCACTTCAGAGAAAGAGGGGGCCAAGAGCGTGCAGGAGTGTCAAATCAAACTCGCAGCGGTGAGTTCTTCCGAGTTCCTCTAGCCATCCTTTCTACCATTAGATCCGAGGTATGACCTAGATCTAATCCGGGCCATTGAGATTATTCGAAGCATCAACCTCCCAAGACCTCCAGATCTGCCACATGGATCGTCCTTTATCGCATGATGGCGTCCGTTTAAAGAGGAAAGTTAATAAGTAACCCAACATTTTTGTAACTTTAATATCTAGTCCTGTAAATATTTTAGTATGTTATAAAATTTTGTGTAAAAGTTACAGATGGGTACTTGAACTTCCTGTGTATTGCATATTGGACTAGTGCCACGTCGACTCACGTGGCACCCCACATGAGTTGGCTATTTTGCATCCAGGACCCTTCGGGTTTGAATATTTAAATTTAGTACTAAAATTTGTATTAAATGTCCAAAACTTTAGTATATTTTGCATGTACACCCTCACAGTTTATTTATATTACAAATATACCCCTGCTAGTTTTGCATAATTATTTTGTGCATTTTTTGGATTAAATGGCTCGATTGCTCTAAAAAATAATAAAATTTTATTGGATGTGCTTTGAATGATGCTTATTTATGCTACAATTGTTTTTGTCATTTCATTGCATTTACAGTTTATTAAAAGTAATTTTGGTTCTTTTTATTCCTTGTTCAGAGATAAAAATACAAAAAAGTTAGAAAAACACCTTAAATTCAAAAAAAACTATATATAGTATATTACGATACAATATAGCTACAGACCAAAAATCACAAAAAAAATAGCAAAAGAAAACCCTCTCTAATCCTAAAAAATAGAAAATGTTTTCAAAAATACAAAAAAATTATTTGTATTTTGTATATTTTTATATACACTTGTTACTACCTATTGAAAATAGTTTTAAGGAATTTTGGATTATTTATCTATTTTTAAAACCTTAAAGCATTCGACATATTTATTAACTCCTTGATTTGGAGTATTTTGGATTTTAAAATACCTAAAATTAGAAACAAATCATAGAAAATTTACTAAAATAGAGAAAAATGTAAAAAAGACAAAATAATTTATTTTATAATTTTTTAATATTATTATATATATTTATAAATATAAAACATATATAACCTATATACATATATATACTTAGTATTATATGTATTACTATTATAAATACTTAAAAATATTTTTAAATACTTTAAAAAAAGGATTGTTCCTAATTGTATTTATTGAATGTTTATATTATATAAACCTATCATTTATAGTATACATATCATTGTATATATGCATCTATATATATTACTTATTATATATTAAAAAGAAAAGGAAATTAAAAATCAGAAAAATATAACAATTATAAAAATTATAAAATTAAAAACATATATATATATATATAATTTAAAATTCATAAAAATTAAATATCACTAAAAACCCACACAAATTGAAAAAGTAGAAAATTGCACAAAAATATTTGTTATTTATTCTTATATATAATAAAGATCATATTCCCCTCACTCCATGTGTTCGATACTCTACCGTACCTACACCTATAGACATCTATCATAGAGTTATAATAAATTTTAACTTGCGCACGTTGATCGCTTAATATTATTATGGATTAATTATTGATTAGTGGGACACTTATCATGTAGCGATTGCTAATAGTGTTGATTAGCAGACCAGTGTAAAAACCCCTCTCATCAAATGGTGTCGTTACCAGGGAGCAATGCCTAAGATAGGTTTATTGTACATAATTTTCTGCACTTTTAAGTCTCTTTTATTTATTTGCATAGTTAATTCTTTTGGCTGATTCTGACCTATCTCTTATTGAATTTCTTGTGAGGGACCACGTAGTGAAGGCGACTGCTTAGGAAGTCGGTGCACCCGAGCTGCGAGGATATCAGCCTTTTCCACATAGGCTGATTGGAGAGAGCAAGAGAGAGAGAGACATAGAGAGGAAGAAGAGCAGGGATTTTAGCTTGCATTTTTTTCTTTTTTTGTAAGAGAGAGAGTTTTTACTTTAATTTGTATATTAATTTGTAATAATTTGGACATTTGTACACTACTACTTCACGAGGTCCGCTGCCCGGGTGACTATTCACCTGGGGGCCTCGTCAGTTTTATCATTATTTTCATCGCCTTCTTTTCATTTGCTTCTCACATTTTGAGGTATCTGCCTTTCTTTTCTTTGTGTTTCTGTGATTGAGCCCTTAGATTTCTAGGAACTCCTTAGCCGAGTAAATTAGGTCCAAACACATTAATATGCATGCTCCTATAGAATTATGTTTGGACTTAGCTAGAAAATTAATATGTTAAATACTTGGGATTGAAATTGAGGGTCGTGAGAGGATCTATACACAGCTAGAAGGACCCATTGTGGCGGGCACCGAATAGTCTACAAGATCGGACATTTGGGTTTCCCTTCTAAGTATTTAGCATTTGGTTCTTCATGATAATAGCAGCTCCCTCTTAGGGCGATTTCACCGGGTTGCATTACATGTAGTGTAGATATTTCAATTCTGTTTTGCATACCGGATGGAGAGATATGGGAAGCACTGTATGTCCTTCTAACTTTGCATGCATAATTCTATACTAAGGTGAGATTTCCACCTTAATGTCAACTCGCATGGATTTTCCGACTCCTCTCCTAATTTTGTATCACTTAGGATTCAAAAAGAAAATATAAAAAATCGTTAGGAGCATTATTTTAAAAATACTTTAAAAAGTGAAAATTAAAAAAATTAAAACAAGGGGCCTGCTTAATAAATTTTGACCTAACTAAAATTTGTAACAAACGTTCATTATTTAGGTGTCATAAAGCCCACATAGTTTTCAAGTACATTCCAGACTGAGTGAGGCACGACCCATAAGGATTAGAGGTTAAAACCCAATTTGTGGTTGCCTTGATAATCACCTGGGAAGGTGAAGTATTAGCGCTTCTATCGTACGGAGGCGAGTAGGGCCTTATCGATGTCGGAGTTCCCGCCTTGCATGGAGCATCCGACCTGGTATGAAGTATTGAGTTTAGGCCATGCCATCACAGGTATGTCTGTTCGATCGCCCTGCATTGAGTACCTCACTTTTGGGGAAAGTATCGGTTTTGGTTATTGGCTTACTCTCTTATTCTTTGACCTAGTAGTCCCTAGGCACGAGATCAAGGGCCTCAAAGAGTGCAGATCACAGGTTACAAAGGAGATGGAACAAGTACAGGTACTTTCCCAACATTACACACTCTCCTATAGGGTAATCCTTTTAAGGACTTGCTCATAAAATAAAAATAAAATTGAAGAGATAAAAATAGCCGAACTCTTATGGCTTCACATTGTATGAGTTGGTGAACCCATACTTGTATTGTGTTTGTTTGATTTTATTCTGGGTTAAAGATCCAGTCTTGTACACCTGAGCCTTTTTTTCTTTCCTCTATTTTCATTTCATTTTGCCCCAGTCATTATGAACCTTCCTCTATTTCCCTCTTCATCTATTGTTTATCAACGTGCTCCATTCATCATTTACTCCACTTTGCTCCAATATGGTATCTCATGGAAGGTTTAGTCGGGACCCTGCTGACAACCACATCGATCCCATGAGTTCTACATCTTCAATAATTCAAGGTGATTCCCGAGAACCCGATTCAAATCTTGTGAACCGATCTCATGTCTCCTCGACTTCTTCCTGTATCCAATAAATCAGGATCACTCTTATCCTGCCTTTAACCCTTTTTGTATGGAGATCGTTTTCAGTCAATATCAAATGCTCCATTCACATACATCTAGAATTGACCCTAATTACATATCATTCACTCCATTTTGTGCCGAAGATTTATAATCTGAACGAGATATCTTTTGTACGGAAACCACACTAGACCCCGTGCAGATTACATACTTTGAGTCCAATTCAGAGGTGGGTCCTCAAGGGAAGGGAAAGGGACAGACACCGCTAGATCAGGGACAGCCCGATCAGAATACTGTTAATGCACAACTGCTTGTTTCCATCCAAGCCACCTAACAACAACTGATCGATCAGGCCTTGATGACAGAGATCTAGCCAAAGTCATGTCAATCCACAAGACGGACCGACAGTCGTCGAAGTGACCTCAGACGAAACCTCAATCAATTAGCAATCATCCCATGAATAAATCAAGCAATGAATAGCATACAATGTGAGTCAAAATTTATTATTCTCTACAAAACACAAGGTATAGCAAACAAGCATGTAGAGGTCGAACCACAAAGAGCAAAATCAGTAGCCTACGATAATTGTTAAACAAAGCATATTATGTACAAACATGTCCTTCATTCTATATTTTAGTGGGCTTTTAATTTTATATTTTCTTCTTTGGATTTTTTTCATAATTTTTTCATTTTTAGTTTTATAATTTTGTATTTTCTTATTATATTTTATATTTTTTTTACATTTTTTCCTTTTTAGTAGATGATAGATTACATAAGGTTATATATGCCATAATAGATAATATAGAGAGAAATATAACTAAAAATTACAGAATTAAATATTTTGAGGTTTTAACTATTTTTTAGTGTTATGTAATTTTTCAGGAATTTTTGTTAATTTTTATGGATTTTGAAAATCAGAAATATCCCAAATCAGGGATTAAATAATATGTCGAAATTGAAATGAAGATGAAAATAGCAAAATAAGTCCAAAACTCTTTAAATAAATTTTAATAGGTAGATAATAATATACATAAAATTTAGAAATTAGAAAAACAATTTTTAGAATATTTATGATTTTTATTTTTTTGTTGGATTTTGGAGATTTTTGTATTTTAGTCTTTTTCTCTTTGATTTTTGGACTAGAATTACTACATACTAAAATAACAACATATATTTTTTTGAATTTTTCTAAATGTTTTTTAGTTTTTGGTATTGTATAAGCTAGACAGGGATAAAAATATGCTCATTTTAATTTTAATAAATCGGTAAAATGCCAAAAATTCTAAAAAAATGGCATGAAAATATATGTTAATGGAAACCGAACCTTATTTTTGCATAATTTTTATAGCAAGGGTGTTATTTTAAATAAATGAAATTCAATCCCTAAAATACATAAACTAGGAAGGGTATAATTACAAATAAAATAAACAGCATGAGCTAAAGTGTAATTTTCCAAAAAAATATACAACGTATATTAAATATTATTAGACCGAATGTAAATACAAAAGACACAAGGGCTTCAATGCAAAATGGCCACCTCACGTGGGACGACACGAGAGGTGACCTGACATGGACCTTAATGCAACTTGAAAAACATACAATGGTCGACATGCAAAATAACCAATTTTATTTACACTGAATATTTTATTTACACAACTAATGATTAAAACAAAAATGAGTAGGCTAATTGTGCAATTTATCCCATATGTTCGCACCATCGGACGGTTTGATGTGTCCCACTTATATATGTGACGGTAATCTGACGGTGCACGACGATTCGATGTGGACGCCTTGATTGGTCTGAGATGCCCTCGGTTAAAATATGTGTGGATTATCGTTAGCTTAAATTAATATGTCGTTTCATTGTAGGAAGGCAATCAGAATCGATCAAGAAATAATCACAATTATTTAATTAATTTTTAATCATGTGATTTTATATTTGTTTTACTTGGGCAAGTCCCATTATCAAACACAAGGAGGCAAAGGAACAACCTAGAATTTTTTCTATCAAAGCTCGCACACGATTTTCAAGGAGGTCTTTTTTTGTATTTTTTAATGCAATTTTGGGATGCGAAATACAATTTTGGCCTATTTTAAGGACTAGAAAATGATTAGTAATCAAGCGATGTCTGAAATATGTGAAAGTTGGCCAAGACGACATTTACGATGAAATGAATGCAATGTAATTTTTTTGGATTTTTGCATGTAAGATGATTTTTTTATGAATTTTCAAATGCAAATGATGCAAATTTCAATATTTAATTATAATAAAGATTAAACCTATTTATTTTCAAGAGATAAAATTATCCAAGATCTATTATTAGGGGATGGATCTGAGAAAAATCTTAAACCTCAAAAATACAAGATTTAATACCTACTAAAAATTAAATATCAAAATATGCAAAATATATTTTACAAGGCAAACTATGCATGCAAATGCAATTCTTTTGGGGCAAAAAGTAATATACAATTAATTCTACAATCTTTGAATTTTCGGTAATTTTTAGAGCAACGGTTAATTAGTTATGAAATTCAGAGCACAAAATAGGAAAATATGTAATTTTCCACAAAATAATTAATTAATAATGAATCACTGATCACGAAAATGTCCAACATATGCCAAGATGTAGAGAATTAATTGACGAACATCATGCTATTTTTTAAATAATGAAAATATGCAATGTAAAGGTCTAAAACTAAAGGAGAACACAGGGGTATTACTGCAAATACAATATTTAAATAAATATAAAAATGCAGTAGAAGGACTATAATGTAATTACCGAAAATACTGGGGGTGTGCTGCAAAATTGCAAAGAGGTCACGTGTCAAGCATGTGACCCTTGGTTACTGGACTCCTCTCCAAATACGTGAACCATCAGGGGTTTCTTCGCAATTTACCCAGTGGTTACGTACATCGCACGTGACCCTGGGGATGGATGGCGTTCCCCCCGGGCACTCGTGGCTCGCACGTACGCGAGGGGGGCCTCAGGCCTCCTGCCCGGTGGCGAGAGGCAGAGCGGCTGGAAGGGGTTGAGCTCCTGGGTCGGGGAGGAGTGATGCTACCCGGCGGTTGTTGATCGGAGTCACGGCGGAGTGCTGGATGTCGATGATGATGGAACTTACTGTGAAGGATGGTGTTGCAGTCGGCGCAGAGGTCTATGTTGCAGCAGGCTGTCGTCGTGGCGGTATAGGTTGACATTAATGACGAGCATTGAAGAGGTTCGTAGCTCTGCTAGAGAAGACGTGGCGATGATGCCAATGGCAGGGAGCGTGGAGGTTGTCGATGAAGATATGTGCATAAGCAGCTCGCGCGAAGGAATCGACCGGCGGAGAAGACAAAGTCGAAGGTGATGAACTCATACGTAAGCTCGAAGGTGTAAAGCCGGAGTGAGAGCAGGAGGTGGAGTTTGTCCGCGCTGCAACGAAGCAAGGAGGTGGTGCTTCGGATCTCGCCTCTTGGTGAAGGGCCTCCGGGTTGTCACCACCGGAGGTATCCTTAGGATTACAAGCTTATCGGTGGATGAAGGCATCGGAAGGGGCAGCTTTATTTAAATAGAAGAGGGGATGGGAGGCCGGAGAAGGAAGCTAGTCGGAGAGGATCGGAGGGGATTTGACGAGGTACGATGGGATTCGACAAGGGTGAGATACGCGGGATCGGGGATGGAAGGAGATGGCCGGGATTCACAGAGGATCGAGCGATATGTGGCAACGAAAATTGCGGCAGAGATGGCGGTGCGGAATTGGGAAAGGTTGTTGGGTTGAAGACGATGGACCTCGACCATCCGATCGGCTGAGATCGGGCGGCTGAGGTCACGACAGGTGTCAATGAGTGGGGAGGCGCGAGAGCACGAGCAGTACACGTGCATGGTCGGCACGTACGTTGCACGTGCGATTTTTTTATTTTTTTTTGTTTTTTTATAAAAATGAAATAATAAAATGTCCAAAAATGGGTGGCATGTCGCGGCTCCAGGAGCAACCACGTGTCAGCACAACAAAATTCAAAAAAATAAATATAAAGAAAAATAGAAAAGAAATAGCAAATAACCTCGGTCGAAAAAGGTTTCTTCACAAAAATTGATCGTCTCGATGAGATATACAACTTTTATAAAGGGGCCAAAATCAAAATCGATCATTTGTGCAAAGTGATATTTTTGGAGTATCCCATGTACATAGAATACCCTTATTTTGGGGTTTATAATTTTTTTTCATTTTTACACTAGATAAAAATCCGAAAAAAATATGATAAAATCGAAGATAAATATTTACACTTAATCTAATTTTTTGGATTTTATTAAGTAGGAAAGTGAATAGATAAAATAAAACACAGAAAAGACGAAATTTGTACAAATAGTTAGTAAAGACTCGGACTAAGTTAGTTTCTTTGATTTCAAGCTCGGTTTGGATTTGGATTTTTGCGTATATTAATAAAACTTTTATCAAAAAAAGACAAATGAAAAAGAAATAAAATAAAATAGATTAATTATATACATAGAATAATAGGTCAAAAACCGCTAAAATACAAAATGTACAAAAAGAGGCCCAAAATCCAACTTTCACATATGAGCTCCGATTCACTTGAACTTGGTCTTGTTTTGAAGGTAATTGAATGTACATTAGTTTAAAAGTGAGTAGGATCAAATTGGACATTGGATGTGGACGGTATTGAGATTTTAGTCCGGAAATCCTAGAACTAGGGTTTGGGTTTTTGGTCCACTTATTTGGGTTAGTGATTTTTTTGTATTTTTCATTTATTCTCATTAGTTATATGTACACAGTGGATGTGGTTTTGGATCAATGGAGTTAGCATGAATTAGTTAAAAATCGGGGAAGGTAGGCTATTTACAGGTCAATTTTGGCTGGGATTTTTGGCTTCTTATTTTGTGCGAAAATAAGTGATAAAATGCAATTCTTATCCAAACAAGCATGAATGCTAATTATGTAGAATAAGTGAAGAAATGCCAATGATTTTTAGGGATTTGAGCTTAATTAATCAGTTTTAAAGTGATGAAACTGAGATTCATCATCCCCCTATACTTAAACCATGCTCATCCCTGAGCATAAAAAAATGCCATGAGGTGAAATGAGATTGGGTTCCATACCAAGACCATGAGCTGAAGGTGAAAATGAAACTAGACTCGACCTTTGGATTATTAGTTTGGTGAAACTTCTGTGAGACTTAGAATTTTAAAATCAACAGCCTTCAAGTTCTACACATCATTGTCACAGT
Source organism: Ottelia alismoides (assembly GCA_037367405.1). Taxonomy (NCBI): domain Eukaryota; kingdom Viridiplantae; phylum Streptophyta; class Magnoliopsida; order Alismatales; family Hydrocharitaceae; genus Ottelia; species Ottelia alismoides. Next base: position 660,762 of record JAZKJV010000820.1, on the reverse strand, counting down.
TTCGACTCAGAAGTCATCTTAGATCAATCCTCTTTCGAAAGCATACCTCATAACATTGAACAATTGACTCATGTGTGTGAAAGGTTTTAGCTCTTCCCATCTAGACTGCCAGACTACCATGCAAACCTCCTCTCCAGTAACTCATCCTCGGGGAGTCAGGTATTTCCTTCTAAGGTCTGTCACGTTGTGTTCACAATCGAAATGGGGGAGAAGTTAGAAGAAGGAGAAAAGACCTGGAGGGTGGCCAGTGTGGTCATCTCCCCTTGTGAAGCTGGCCAGGTAGTCGAGTCTCCACCAAGATCTGCAGGTTTTCTTGAAGCTTGGACCTTTTTTGGTCAGATATTTATTTGGTAGTGGCTTCTTTGTATTTGGATTTTTGGTGTTTCTGCTTGGATCTTGTTGTGCCCCTACGGATATAGAATCTTTTTTTCCCGTGCATGTTTTGGGGTCTTAGAAAAAATTGTGTTGTCCATCCCTTTTCTGAAGCTTTATTTCAACCCGTACTCCGGTCTTTAGATTTCTACGCTACCATAAAAGAAACTCAAATAGTCTTTCAACACCCCGTCTGAGTTGAGCTAAGTTCATAGTGCGAGAGTACAAATTAATTTCGTATTCTAGAGTTGTACTCAGAATGAAGAGACCATGTTAGATACTAAGAGTCAAACATTGCACATTATCATATTGAACTCAAAGAATGAAGTCAGAGACCTGAAGCTTCTAAAATCCCATTTCTCGGTGAAGTTCCTCTGAAAATTAGGTGGATTAAGGTCAAGTCCAAATCACTCTCGGTTTGTACTCATAACTCGGTTCAGAACTCAAGGACTTTTCACAAATGCAAATGAATGTAATGTTGGATGAAGTGCAGGTGTGTGAAATGCAGACACAAGTTTTTTTCCCTTTTTTTTAAATTTTGTGATTTCTTTTTTTGGGGATTAGTCCTAGGTTTTTTTGTTTTTTTTGTTTTTTTGCAAATAAGAAGCCGTTTGTTTTTCAAAAATTTTGGATTTGACACAGTCCGTGTTAGTAGCATAATTCTTTTTTTTCAAGTTAGTTACCCACCCCGTAAATACATATGGACTTGCGCGAAAGTACGAGATATGGGTAAAATATATACACAGTATATATACAGACCCCCCTATACTTAGCGAGTGTTGTCTCCTCAGAGCACAAGAAGCGTAAAGAAGACATAGCTCAGGCTAAGCATAAGAGAGTGAAAAAGAAAAAGAAAAAGATAGATCGGTCTGTCCCCCTATACTTTGACTGTGAACAGTCTAAGTATAGAAGAAGAGCGAAAAATGAGGTGGTCGGGATATGTGGATGAAAATAGTATATACAAATGGGCATCAGTTCCCCCTATACTTAGGCTTTGGTCAGCCTAAGTAAGGGAGAAGGGTGGAAATGAGGCGATCGTGAGATGGGGAGAATGATATGTACAGATGGCATTGATACCCCCCTATACTTAGGCCTCGGACTAGGTAAAGGAAGAAGATGTACAAGGAGACCGATGTGGTCGGGAGGGAGGGTGGGTAGACGGTGATTAAGGTGGTTTTCGGCTGATCTTTTTGTGAGCATGTAGTGGGAGATCGTAATGATGAGAAGGAGATGAAGCATATGATTCCCAACTATTATCAGTGTTATCCTCGGAGAAATCATGTTGGATATTAGATGAAGTGTATGAGTCAGATGAAAGGTAACCATCATCAGAGTTACCCTCAGAGGAATAGTATTTGAAAGTGGACACACTCCAGATATTCTTGCCTTTTTGTTACTTCAGTTGTTTTCTCAGAATTTGTTCCTTTTTGAGATCAAGAGATTTATCCTCGTATGAATACTCTGAAGCACCAGTCTCAGTCAGCTCATAAGAAATAATTCCATTGTATTTGATGAGAGCAGGAGCATAGGCTTTGGATGAATAATAGTGAGAAACGGGAGTCGTCCAACGGGAATCGAATTTTGGATCCTTGCGAAGGTAAGGTTTTAAGATTGCCGAACAAACCTCGCTCATGTAGATTACCTTTTTCGGACCTTATGAGGGATCATCAGATGATTCCTCTTCCGGAAGGTCAAAGGTGACTTTCTTTTTTGATGAAGGAGTAGTCATTTTGTTTCATGAAGTTGTTGGTCCACTTGAGTCTCCAGATGAATAACCATTGGAATTTTTCTCCTCGGTCGGTGTTCGTCATGTGTGTTTGTTCTTAGTCTTCTTAATGTTGGTGCACTCCTAGGTTGGAATTATTTGGTCAAGGTATTCAGAGTAGGTTGACCCAGGGTGTGACCATGCTTAAGTCTAAGAATCATATAAGAAACACTTTTCTATTATGAGATCCGCAGGAATGGAAATAGTGGGGAGAGTCTCTACATATTCGTTCTCAATTGACTTGATGTTGGAGCGTTCCCGTGTCGAGTTGATTTAATCAAGGTAGTTAGAATAGGTTGACCCAGGGTGTGACCAAGCATAAGTCTCAGGATCGTATGAGTCATATATTTGATTTTCCATGGTGAGAGCAGCTAGGAATGGAGCAGGAGGGAGAGTCTCTAAACCAATAGTCTCATCAACAACTGTTATCTCAGGTGTAGCAATGGGGTAGGGCTCTTTACTTCTTCATGGTTACGGTTGTCGAGGACTTCGTGGGTTGCCTTAGAAAATCATGGTTCCTCAAAGACTGGGTGAGATCGAAGTGCTTCCAATGTTGTAAAATTGATTTCCCAAGTCTCACACTTAATAATTGCCTTAGCTAATGCTAAGATCGGCTTTCCGAGAATAATTGGAGACTAGATGAATTTTCCTTGATGCTCAATATCGATGATCGTGAAGTCCACTTTGAGCGGAGCACTTGAAATGTTATGATGACAGAATGGTTCCTCCTAGCTGCTTTATCGATCGGTCAGCCAATTGAACGATCTCTCGTATCTTCCTGATAGGTCCGAGTTTGAGCTCGTGAAATACAGAGGATGGGAGGATGTTAATTGGTGAGTTGTCATCAACTCGAGCATGGGTAAATATTGTGTCTTTAATTCCATATTCAAATCTGGGCAACCACTTCACTATGCGGCTCTTGTTTTTCTCCTCAACAACAAGGAGGAGTCCATTGACAAGATATGCCTTTCAGTCTTTGTTCTTATCATGCCCGACTTTTTCATCATTAATTTGTCTATTACAAATCCTTTAAGGTCGGAGAAGTGTTCAATGGCCTGTATAAATGGAAGCTCAAAAATCAACCTTTTCTCCAATGCTTCCCGAACCGCAGGATCCAAATTCTTCATATTTTTCTTCAGTTTCAATATTATGTATTTTTCAAGATTTTCAATTTTTTGTTGTTTTTTAATATTTTATTTTTTGGTATTTTATGTGTGGTGTAGTGATGTGGTGTTTTCCGTAGATGAGTAGGGTCTTTGATGTTCCGAGTAAGAGTCAGAGGCATAGTCATCCCTAGGGGAGTAATATGCAGAAGTGTCGTTGTCAGAGTCGTCCCTAGGGTGAATATATTCTCTTGGTTTCTGAATATCCTCGGGGTTCTCAATATTAGATCCAATTATTTTATCCTCCACTTTCGTACCCGAGCTTCCATAAAATAAACTGAGTCGGTCAGTAAAATTTCTGAGCTTTTCCTCCATTAATTCATATCTCTTAGTGATCCTCGAAATGTCATCCTCCAAAGAATTTTCAAGAGCAGTTTGTATAGTTTCATGAGTATTCTTTTGTTTTTTGTCTTGAGATCCAATCATTTCATGTTCCATTTTCATGTATGAGCTGGGAGAAGATCCTCTCAAAACATGCTTTGATTTTTTGTCCTCTAAAAATTTCTCCTCTAAAATCATGGAAGTAGTTTTCTCAATTGGATAGAAACCATGTGATTCAAGCATGTGGAGTTGGTCTGAGTAGAGTTCATTCCTTTGATCATGATTGGTCGGACCGTTATACTGTGGAGTCATCATACATGGTTTACGTGTGTCGATATCATCAATCCAGTCTTCTGTATGAGTGTCATGTCTGAAGATGGGGTTGTCATGGTCAATCCAAGGTGATAGTTGCTCATTTGTGTTCAAGGTTGGAGCATGTGGAAGATGTGAAGAAGTGTTGAATTCGATGTGGTTAGAATCTCCCATGAATGATGGATTTACATTTACAAAATATGAAGGATGGATTGTATGATCAGAATAGAGAGGATTGACATATGAAGAAGTGGAGACCTCAGTCGGTTGTTGGTTTGTATGATCCGAATACAAAGGATTTTCATTCATGAAGTAGATCGGATTCGTAGAGAGTGTTGGATCTATTGGTAGTTGAGAGTCTCCTGTGGAAGTAGTTGGGGAAGATTTTGTATATTTGGGTCTAACCGATACGAATTCATTTTCATAGTATAGATCTGATGGATTCTTGGATAAATGTTCCGTCATTTTTGAAAGAGCTGAAAGGAATGATGGTTTGGGTTTGACCGAGACGAATTTATTTTCATGATGTGGATTTGGAGGGTACTTGGACAAAAGTTCCATAATATTCGAAGGAGGTTTATTGGTTGACTTAATGGATTTGTTTCATATCAAGAAAGGAGATTGATGGCACAAGTGTGCGGCTTTTGATTTTCGAAATCGATTCACGCACACAAATCAAACCCCAGGTTCTCCAACTCACACAATGAGGCCGTAAGAGTTTGGCAATTATCTTTTCAATTTTAGTTGGTGATAAATCAATCTTGGAAAATAATTAGCGAGCTGTTAGATGTCGGAAATTTTCTTAATGACTGGCCCGAATTCTTACGACTAGGTGTACCTACTTTCAGCCAGCGTGGGTGTAAGCACAGACCGTAAAATGGCTACCCATGTTACTTAAGGACGGGGCCTTGCGCAGTATCCTTTAAACCACCCACTCTGCTAAGGAAATCTGTACTGTTTACCGGCTACTCATAGATCCTCACTGAGAAGTAGCTAATTGTTTTTGTCGAATTAGTAGTCAATATGAAAATCCGGGTTCGGGCTCTAGCCTTAAGTATCGTATCTTGCTCACTCAAAAAAATAAAAGAATACAAGGTCGGGGTTGCTCTCCCGCAAAAATTCTTGATTTTATGGGTTATTTAAAATCGACTATATTTACCAATCTCAATTTTAATTAGGCGATCATTGAAAATTTAAGGTGAGCACAAATGCACGTCTATCGTCCAGTCCTAATTTCCTTTTAATATTATGTGACAAAACAGGAGGGAGAAATTCGAGAAAAGCTGATGCACGCGAAAACAATGATGTATGCTCAGATTGAAGACTTACAGTGATTCCTCACAATCTCTATGTAGGATGCAATACAAGAATTGAAAATTTAATCTATATGAATGCAAGCCGATGAAAAACTACACCTATCAGAAACTTCTATTAGCCAGGAAGAAATGAGTTAAATTTTTGACTAATTTGAATGATCTAATGTGTGTCTTAATTAAGTGAAGTGTGGTCCTAGATTCTACGAGCAAAATCAAAAATTATAGAATCTCTAATAGTCGTATGTGCATGTCTATCTTAAGCGCCACTAAAGTCGGGCCCCACCCTCACCGGAGAGTGAAACAGGCCGTGACACACCACAAAAAGAGTTTAAAGATCTTTTACACACGCGAGAGTCCAAACGGACACTCTAAGAAATGAGCAATTAGTTACAGAAATTTAAAAATTGTAGAAATAAATCCTAGACTCTACGCTCTCTCACGACTCGCCTCGATCTTAAATTAATTGCGGCTTTTTTCGGAAGTTGGTGAAGATGCATCGGTTCTTGAAAAACTTCTCCACGTACACCGGGTACCTCGCAAGAAAAATAAGAGAGGAAATATGAGAGAGTGACTCAAAACTAAATAAAAATAAAACAAGAAAATAAATGTTGAAAAAAAATAAAAATAAATGCAAGAAAAAAAGAATTTACAGTGAAAAATTCAGGGGTCAGACTACCCGAATAAAGAAAACTGAACAAAAATTCTTTTTACATAAAATCTAGTTGTTTGCCTCCCCGGCAACGATGCCATCTGACTCGCCTGAGATGCCCTCGACTAAAATATGTGTGGATTATCGTTTGTTTAATTTAATATACCGTTTCATTGTAGGCATGCAATCGGAATCAGTCAAGAAATAACCACAATTATTTAATCAATTTTTAATCACGTGATTTTATATTTATTTTACTTGGGCAAGTCCCAAGATCGAACACAAGGAGGCAAAGGAACAACCTAGAATTTTGTCTATCAAAGTTCGTGTACGGTTTTCAAGGCGATCTTTTTTTTAATTTTTAATGCATTTTTGGGATGCGAAATGCAATTCTGGCCTAATTTAAGGACTGAAAAATGATTAGCAATCAAATGTTGTCCGAAAAATGTGAAAGTTGGGAAAGATGACAATTACGATGAAATGAATGCACTATAATTTTTTTGGATATTTTGGATGCAAGACGAATTTTTCTATGAATTTTCGAATGCAAATGATGTGAATTTCAATATTTAATTATAATAAATATTAAACCTATTTATTTTCAAGAGAAAATTATCCAAGATCTATCATTAGGTGATGGATCTCAGAAAAATCCTAAACCTCAAAAATACAAGATTTAATACCTACTAAAAATTAAATATTAAAATATGTAAAATGATTTTTACAAGGCAAACTATGCATAAAAATGCAATTCTTTTTGGGCACAATGTAACATACAATTAATTCTACAATCTACGAATTGTCGGTAATTTTTAGAGCAATGGTTAATTAGTTATGAAATATAGAGCACAAAATGGGCAAAATATGTAATTATCCACAAAATAATTAATTAATAATTAACCACTAATCACAAAAATGTCCAACATATCCCATTATGTAGAGAATTATTACGAACATCATGTTATTTTTTAAATAATGAAAATATGTAATATAAAGATCCAAAACTAAAGGAGAACACAGGGGTATTACTACAATTGCAATATTTAAATAAATATAAAAATACAAAAGAAGGACTATAATGTAATTACCGAAAATACTGGGGGTGTGCTGCAAAATTGCCAATATGTCACGTGCCAAACACGTGACCCTTGGTTACTGGACTCCTCTGCAAATACGTGAACCATCAGTGGTTTCTTCGTAACTTACCCAGTGATCACGTGCATCGCACGTGACCCTGAGGATGGATGACGTTCCCCCGGATGCTCATGCCTCGCACATGCGTGGGGGGGCCTCGGGCCTCCCGCCCGGTGGCGAGGCAGAGCGGCTGGAAGGGGCTGAGCTCCTGGGTTGGGGAGGAGCGGTGCTACCCGGCGGATGTTGATCGGAGCCGCGGCAGAGTGCTGGATGTCGATGACGATGGAACTTACTGCGGAGGACAGTGTTGCAGCTGGCGCGGAGGTCTAGGTTGCAGTAGGCTGTCGTCGTGGCGGTGGAGGCTGACGTTGATGACGAGCATTGAAGAGGGTCGTAGCTCGATGGAGAAGACGTGGCGGTGATGCCAACAGCGGGGAGCTTTGAGGTTGTCGATGAAGATCTGTGCACAAGCAGCTCACGTGAAGGAGGCGACTGACGGAGAAGATGAAGTCGAAGGTGATGAACTCAGACGTAAGCTCGACGGCGTGAAGCTGGAGTGAGAGCAGGAGGCAGAGTTTGTCCGTGTTGCAACGAAGCAAGGAGGTGGTGCTTCGGATCTCGTCTCTGGATGAAGGGCCTTCGGGCTATCACCACCGGAGGTATCCTTAGGATTAGGAGCTTATCGGCAGATGAAGGTATTGGAAGGGGCAGCTTTATTTAAATAGAAGAGGGGATGGGCAGCCGGAGATGGAAGCCAGTAGGAGAGGATCGGAGGGGATTTGATAAGGTGCGATGGGATTTGACGAGGGCGAGATACGCGGGATCAAAGATGGAAGGATATGGTCGGGATTCACGGAGGATCGGGCAAGATCTGGCGGTGAAAATCTCGATGGAGATGGCGGTGTGGAATTGGGAAAGGCAGCTAGTTGAAGATGATAGACCTCGGACGTCCGATCGGTCGAGATCGGGCGGTTGAGGTCACGACACGTGTCAATGAGTGGGGAGGCGCGAGAGCACGTGCAGTGCACGTGCGTGGACGGCACGTGCACTGCACATACAATGTTTTTTTTATCATTTTTTTCATTTTTTTATAAAAACAAAATAATAAAATGTCCAAAAATGGGTGACACGTGGCGGTTCCAGGAGCGGCCACGTGTCAGCCCCACAAAATTCGAAAAAATAAATATAAAGAAAAACAGAAAAGAAATAGCAAACAACCTCATATCGAAAAAGTTTCTTCACAAAAATTTCTCGTCTCGAAGAGATCTACAATTTTCAGGAAGGGAACAAAATCAAAATCGATCATTTGTGCAAAGTGATATTTTTGGGGTATCACGTGTACATAGAATACCTTGATTTTTGGATTTTATAATTTTTTTATCATTTTTTAAACCAGATAAAAAACCGAAAAAATATGATAAAATCAAAGATAAATATTTACACATTAATCTAATTTTTTTTGTATTTTTATTAAGTAGGAAAGAGAAGAAATAAAATAAAACACGGAAAAGACAAAATTTGTACAGACAGTTAGTGAAGACTCGGACTCAGTTAGTTTCTTTGATTTCAAGCTCAGTTTGGATTTGGATTTTTACGTATTCTAATAAAACTTTTATCAAAGAAGACGAATGAAAAAGAAATAAAATAAAATAGATTAATTATATACATAGAATAATAGGTCGGAAACCGCTAAAATACAAAATGTACAAAAAGAGGCCCAAAGCCTAACTTTCACATATGAGCTCTGATTCACTTGAACTTGGTCTTGTTTTGAAGGTAATTGAATGTACATTAGTTCAAAGTGATTAGGATCAAATAGGACATTGGATGGGCAAGATATTAAGGTTTTAGTCCAGAAATCCTAGAACTAGGGTTTGGATTTTTGGTCCACTTATTTGGGTTAGTGATTTTTTGTATTTTTCATTTCTTCTTGTTAGTGATATGCACACAGTGGAGGTGATTTTGGATCAATTGGAGTTAGCATGAATTATTTAAAAATTAGGGAAGTTAGGCTACTTGCAGGTCAATTTTGGCTGGGATTTTTGGCTTCATACTTTGTGCGAAAATAAGTGATAAACTGCAATTCTTATCAAAACATGTATGAATGCTAATTATGCAGAATAAGTGAAGAAATGCCAATAATTTTTAGGGATTTGAGCCTAATTAATCAGTTTTAGAGTGATGAAACTGAGATTCATCATCCCCCTATACTTAAACCATGCTCGTCCCTAAGCATCAAAAAAAAAATGCCATGGGGTGAAATGAGATTGGGTTCCATAACAAGATCATGAGCTGAAGGTGAAAATGAAACTAGACTCGACCTTTGGATTATTAGTTTGGCGGAACTTCTGTGAGACTTAGAATTCTAAAATCAACAACCTTCAAGTTCTACACATCATTGTCACAGTTTCAGCTCAGAAGTCATCTTAGATCAATCCTCTTCCCAAAGCATACCACATGAACATTGAACAATCGACTCATGTGTGTGAAAGGTTTTAGTTCTTCCCATCCAGAATGCCGGACTACCATGCAAACCTACTCTCCAGTAACTCGTCTTCAGGGAGTCAGGTATTTCCTTCTGAGGTCTGTCGCATTGTGTTCACAATCGAAATGGGGGAGAAGTTAGAAGAAGGAGAAAAGACCTGGAGGGTGGCCAGTGTAGTCACCTCTCCTTGTGAAGCTGGCCAGTGTAGCTGAGTCTCCACCAAGATTTGCAGGTTTTCTTGAAGCTTGGACCTTTTTGGTCAGATATTTATTTGGTAGTAGCTTCTTTGTATTTGAATTTTTGGTGTTTCTGCTTGGATCTTGTTGTGCCCCTACGGATATAGAATCTTTTTTTCCGTGCATATTTTGGGGTCTTAGAAAAAATTGTGCCCAACCGTCCATCCCTTTTGCGAAGCTTTATTTCAACCCGTACTCCGATCTTTAGATTTCCATGCTACCAGAAAAGAAACTCACATAGTCTTCCAACACCCCGTCCGAGTTGAGCTAAGTGCATAGTACGAGAGTACAAATTAATTCCTTATTCCAAAGTAGTACCCGGAATGAAGAGACCAGGTTAGAAACTAAGAGTCAAATGCTGCACATTGTCATGTTGAACTCGAAGAATTAAGTCAGAGACATGAAGTTTCTAAAATCCCATTTCTCGGTGAAGTTCCTTTGAAAATTAGGTGGATTAAGGTCAATTTCAAATCACTCTCAGTTTATGCTCATAACTCGGTTCAGAACACAAGGACTTTTCACAAATGCAAATAAATTTAATGCTGGATGAAGTGCAGGTGTGTGAAATGCAGACACAAGTTTTTTTTCTTTTTTTTTGAATTTTGTGATTTCTTTTTTTGGAGTAATGCAAGTTTTTTTGTTTTTTTTTTGTTATTTTTTGCAAATAAGAAGCCATTTTTTTCAAAAAAAATGGGTTGGACATAGTCAGTGTTAGTAGCAAAATTCTTTTTTTTTCAAGATAGTTACCCACCCCATAAATATATATAAACTTGCGCGAAAGTACGAGATATGGGTAAAATATATACACAATATATATAGACCCCCTATACTTAGTGAGTGTTATGTCCTCAGAATACAAGAAGCGTAAAGAAGACATAGCTCGGGCTAAGCGTAAGAGAGTGAAAAAGAAAAAAAAAAGATAGATCGGTCTGCCCCCCTATACTTAGATTGTGAACAGTCTAAGTATAGAAGAAGAGAAAAAAATGAGGTGGTCGGGATATGTGGATGAATGTAGTATATACAAATAGGCATTGGTTCCCCCTATACTTAGGCTCTAGTCAGCCTAAGTAAGGGAGAAGGGTGGAAATGAGGCGATCGTGAGATGGGGAGAATGATATGTACAGATGGCATTGGTCCCCCCTATACTTAGGCCTTGGCCTAGGTAAATGAAGAAGATGTACAAGGAGACCGATGTGGTCGGGAGGGAGGGTGGGTAGCCGATGATTAAGGTGGTTTTCGGCCGATCTTTTTATGAGCTAGTGGTGGGAGATCATTATAATGAGAAGGAGAAGAAGCATATGATTATCAGTGTTATCCTCGGAGAAATCATGTTGGATATTAGATGAAGCGTATGAGTCAGAAGAAAGGTAACCATCATCAGAGTTACCTCAGAGGAATAGTATTTGAAAGTGGACACACTCCATATATTCTTGCCTTTTTGTTTCTATAGCTGTTTTCTCAGAATTCATTCCATCTTGAGATAAAGCGATTTGTCATCGGATGAATACTCTGAAGCACCAGTCTCAGTCAGCTTATAAGAAATAATTCCAGTGTATGTGATGAGAGCAGGATCATCAGCTTTGGATGAATAATAGTGAGGAACGAGAGTCGTCCAACGGGAATCGAAGTTTGGATCCTTGCGAAGGTAAGGTTTTAAGACTGCCGAACAAACCTCACTCATGTAGATTACTTTTTCCGGACCTTATGAGGGATCATCAGATGATTCCTCTTCCGGAAGGTTAAAGGTGACTTTCTTTTTTGATGAAGGAGTAGTCATTTTGTTTCGTGAAGTTGTTGGTCCACTTGAGTCTCCAGATGAATAACCATTGGAATTTTCTCCTTGGTCGGTGTTCGTCCTACGTGTTTTTTCTTAGTCTTCTTAATGTTGGTGCACTCCTGAGTTGGAATGATTTGGTCAAGGTATTCAGAGTAGGTTGACCCAGGGTGCGACCATGCTTAAGTCTTAGGATCATATAAGAAACAATTTTCTATTGTGAGATCCGCAAGAATTGAAATAGTGGGGAGAGTCTCTACATGTTCGTTCTCAATTGACTTGATGTTGGAGCATTCCTATATCGATTTGATTTGATCAAGGTAGTCAGAGTAGGTTGACCCAGGGTGCGACCATGCATAAGTCTCATGATCATATGAGTCATATATTTGATTTTCCATGGTGAGAGCAGCTGGGAATGGAACAGGAGGGAGAGTCTCTAAACCAATAATCACATCAACAACCGTTATCTCAAGTGTAGCAACGGGGTAGGGCTCTTCTACCGCTTGATGGTTACAATTGTTGAGGACTTCGTGGGTTGCCTCAGAAAATCGTGGTTCCTCAAAGACGGGGTGAGATCGAAGTACTTCTAATGATGTAAAATTGATTTCCCGAGTCTCACACTTAATAATTCCTTAGCCAATGCTAAGAATGGCTTTCCGAGAATAATTGGAGACTGGGTGAATTCTCATTGATGCTCAATATTAATGATCGTGAAGTCCACTTTGAGCAGAGCACCTTGGAATGTAGTGATGACAGAAATGGCTCCTTTTGGCTGCTTTATCGATCGGTCAGCCAATTGAACGATCTCTCATATCTTCCTGATAGGTCCGAGTTTGAGCTCGTGAAATACAGAGGTTGAAAGGATTATAATTGGTGAGTCGTCATCAATTCGATCATGGGTAAATATTGTGTCTTTAATTCCACAGTCAAATCTGGGCAACCGCTTCACTATACGGCTCTTGGTTTTTCTCCTCAACACTAAGGAGGAGGCCATTGACCAGATATGTCTTTCAGTCTTTGTTCTTATCCTGCCTGACTTTTTCATCATTAATTTGTCCATTACAAATCCTTTAAGGTCGGAGAAGTGTTCAATGGCATGTATATAGTGAAGTTCAAAAATCAATCTTTTCTCCAATGCTTCCCGAACCGCAGGATCCAAATTCTTCAGATCTTCTTCAGTTTCAATTTTATGTATTTTTCGAGATTTTCGATTTTTTGGTTGTTTTTTAATATTTAATTTTTTTTGGTATTTTCTATGTGGTGTGGTGATGTGGTGTTTTCCGTAGATGAGCAAGGTCTTTGATGTTCTGAGTAAGAGTCAGAGGCATAGTCATCCCTAAGGGAGTAATATGCAGAAGTGTCGCTATCAGAGTCGTCCCTAGGTTGGATATATTCTCTAGGTTTCTGAATATCCTCGGGGTTCTCAATATTAGATCCAATGATTTCATCCTCCACTTTCGTACCCGAGCTTTCATAAAATAAACTGAGTCGGTCAGTAAAATTTCTGAATTTTTCATCCATTAATTCATATCTCTTAGTGATCCTCGAAATGTCATCCTCCAAAGAATTTTCAGGAGCAGTTTGTATAGTTTCATGAGTATTCTTTTATTTTCCATCTTAAGATCCAATCATTTCATCTTCCATTTTCATGTATGAGCTGGGAGAAGATCCTCTCAAAGCATGCTTTAATTTTTTATCCTCTGAAAATTTCTCCTCTAAATCAGGGAAGGAGCTTGCTCAATAGGATAGAACCATGTGATTCAGGCATGTGGAGTTGGTCTGAGTGGAGTTCATTCCTTTGATCATGATTGGTCAGGCCGTTATACTGTGGAGTCATCATACAGGGTTTATGTGTTGATATCATCAATTCATTCTTCTGTATGAGTGTCATGTCTGAAGATGGGGTTGTCATGGTCAATCCAAGATGATAGTTGCTCATTTGTTTTCAAGGTTGAAGGATGTGGAAGATGTGAAGAAGTGTTGAATTCGATGTGGTTAGAATCTCCCATGAATGATGGATTGACATTTACATAATATGAAGGATGGATTGTATGACCAGAATAGAGAGGATTGGCATATGAAGAAGTGGAGACCTCAGTAGGTTGTTGGTTTGTATGATCTGAATACAAAGGATTTTCATTCATGAAGTAGATCGGATTCGTAGAGAGTGTTGGATCTATTGGTGGTTGAGACTCTCTTGTGGAAGTAGTTGGAGGAGGTTTTGCAGCTTTGGGTCTAACCGATACGAATTCATTTTCATAGTATAGCTCTGATGGATTCTTGGATAAATGTTCCGCCATTTTTGAAAGATCTGAAATGAATGATGGTTTGGCTTTGACTGAGATGAATTTATTTTCATGATGCAGATCTGGAGGGTACTTGGACAAAAGTTCCATAATTTTCAAAGGAGGTTTATTGGTTGACATAATGGATCTGTTTCAAATCAAGAAAGGAGATTGATGGCACAAGTGTGTGGCTTTTGATCTTCGAAATCGATTCACACATACAAATCAAACCCCATGTTCACCAACTCACACAATGAGGCCGTAAGAGTTCGGTAATTATTTTTTCAATTTTAGTTGGTGATAAATCAATCTTGGAAAATAATTAGCAAGATGTTAGGTGCCGTAAATTTTCTTAATGACTGACCCGAATTCTTACGACTAGTTGCACCTACTTTCTGCCAGTATGGGTGTAAGCACGGACTATAAAACGACTACCCGTGTTACTTAAGGACAGGGCCTTGTGCAGTGTCTTTTAAACCACCCACTATGCTAAGGAAATTCGGACCGTTTACCGGCTAACTATAGATCATCACTGAGAAGTAGCTAATCGTTTTTGTCGAATCAGTAGTCAATATGAAAATCCGGGTTTGGGCTCTAGCCATAAGTGTTGTCTCTTGCTCACTCAAAAAAATAAAAAAATACAAGGTCGGGGTTGCTCTCCCATAAAAATTCTTGATTTTATGGGTTGTTTAAAACCGGTTATATTTAGCAGTCCCAATTTTAATTAGACGATCACTGAAAATTTAAGGTGAGCATAAATGCATGTTTATCGTCCTGACCCAATTTCCTTTTAATATTATGTGACAAAATAGGAGGGAGAAATTTGGGAACAGCCGATGCACACAAAAACAATGATGCATGCTCATATAGTCTTTACAATGATTCCTCACAATCTTCATGTGCGATGCAATACAAGAATTGAAAATTTAATCTATATGAATGCAAGCCGATGAAAAACCACACCTATCAGAAAGTTCTATTAGCCGGGAAGAAATGAGTTAAATTTTTGACTAATTTGAACGATCTAATGTGCGTCTCGATTAAGTGAAGTGTGGTCCTAGGTTCTACGAGCACAATCAAAAATTATAGAAGCTCTAATAGCCGTATGTGCAGGTCTATCCTAAGCGCCACTCAAGTCGGGACCCACCCTCACCGGAGAGTGAAACATGCCACGACACATCAGAAAAAAGAGTTTAAAGGTCTTTTACACATGTGAGAGTCCAAACAGACACCGCCAGAAATGAGAAATTAATTATATAATTTTCAAAATTGTAGAAATAAATCCTAGACTCTACGCTCTATCACGACTCGACTCGATCTTAAATTAATTGCGGTGTTTCCAGAAGTTAGTGAAGATGCGTCGGTTCTTGAAAAACAGCTCCACGTACATCGGGTACCTCGTAAGAAAAATAAGAGAGAAAATGTAAGAGAGTTACTCAAAACTAAATAAAAAAATAAAATAAGAAAATAAATGTTGAAAATAAAATAAAAATAAATGCAGGAAAAAAATAGAATTTACAGTGAAAAATTCGGGGGTCAGACTACCCGAATAAAGAAAATTGAACAAAAATTCTTTTTAGACAAAATCTAAGTTGTTTGCCTCCCCGACAACGGCATCATCTGATTGGTCTGAGATGCCCTCGGTTAAAATATGTGTGGATTATCGTTTGAATAAATTTATATGTCATTTCATTGTAGGCGGGCAATCAGAATCGGTTAAGAAATTACCACAATTATTTAATCAATTTTTAATCAAGTGATTTTATGTTTATTTTGCATGGGCAAGTCCCAAGGTCGAACACAAGGAGGCAAAGGAACAACCTAGAATTTTGTCTATCAAAGTTCGTGCATGATTTTCAAGGCGGTCTTTTTTTGTAATTTTTAATGCAATTTTGGGAGGCAAAATGCAATTTTGGCCTAATTCAAGACTGGAAAATGATTAACAATCAATTGATGTCCGAAAAATGTGAAAGTTGGCCAAGATGATAATTACGATAAAATGAATGCACTATATTTTTTGGAATTTTCTGATGCAAGACAATTTTTTTATGAATTTTCGAATGCAGATGATGCGAATTTCAATATTTAATTATAATAAATATTAAACCTATTTATTTTCAAAAGATAAAATTTTCCAAGATCTATCACTAGGTGATGGATCTCATAAAAATCCTAAACCTTAAAAATACAAGATTTAGTACCTATTAAAAATTAAATATCAGAATAAGCAAAATGATTTTTACAAGGCAAACTATACATGAAAATGCAATTCTTTTTGGGCACAATGTAGCATACAATTAATTCTACAATCTTTAAATTTTTTGTAATTTTTAGAGCAATGATTAATTAGTTATGAAATTCAGAGTATAAAATGGGAAAAATATGTAATTTTACACAAAATAATTAATTAATAATTAACCATTGACCACAAAATATCCAACATATGCCAAGATATAGAGAATTAATTGGCGAACATCATGCTATTTTTTAAATAATGAAAATATGCAACGTAGAGGTCCAAACTAAAGGAGAATACAAGGGTATTACTACAATTACAATATTTAAATAAATATAAAAATGCAGTAGAAGGACTATAATGTAATTACCGAAAATATTGGGGGTGTGCTGCAAAATTGGCAAGAGGTCACGTGCTTGGCATGTGACCCTTGGTTACTGGACTCCTCTGCAAATACGTGAACCACCGGGGGTTTCTTTGTAATTTACCCAGCGGTCACGTGCATCGCACGTGACCCAGGGGATGGATGACGTTACCCCCTGGTGCTTGTGCCTTGCACGTGCGTGGGGGGCCTCGGGTCTCCCGCCCGGTGGTGAAGCGGAGCGGCTGGAAGGGACTCAGCTCCTGGGTTGGGGAGGAGTAGTGCTACCCGGCGGTTGTTGATCGGAGTTGCAGCGGAGTGTTGGATGTCGATGATGATGGAACTTGCTGCGGAGGATGATGCTGCAGCCGGCGCGGAGATCTAGGATGCAGCAGGCTATCGTCGTGGTGGTGGAGGCTGACGTTGATGACGAGCGTTGAAGAGGGTCGTAGCTCCGATGGAGAAGATGTGGCGGTAATGCAAACGACGGGGAGCTTTGAGGTTGTCGATGAAGATCTGTGTACAAGAAGCTCGCACGGAGGAAGCGACCGACAGAGAAGACGAAGTATAAGGTGATGAACTCAGACGTAAGCTCGATGGCGTGAAGCCGGAGTGAGAGCAGGAGACGGAGTTTGTCCGCGCTACAATGAAGCAAGGAGGTGGTGCTTCTGATCTCGCCGATGGGTGAAGGGCCTCCGGGTTTTCACCACCGGAGGTATCCTTAGGATTAGGAGCTTATCGGTGGATGAAGGCATCAAAAGGGGCGGCTTTGTTTAAATAGAAGAGGGGATGGGCGGCCGGAGATGGAAGCCAGTCGGAGAGGATCGGAGGGGATTTGGTGAGGTACGATGGGATTCGACGAGGGCGAGATACGCGGGATCGGAAATGGAAGGAGATGGTCATTTTTGCGAAGGATCGGGCGAGATTTGGCGGGAAAAAATGCGGCGGAGATGGCGGTGCGGAATTGGGAAAGGTGGCTGGGATGAAGACGAAGGATCTCGACCGTCTGATCGGCTGAGATCGGGCAGCTGAGGTCGCGACACATGTCAATGAGTGGGGAGGCACGAGAGCACGTGCAGTGCACGTGCGTGGTCGGCACATGCGCTGCACGTGCGATGTTTTATTTATTATTATTTTTATTTTTTTATAAATTCAAAAAAATTGCAAATGACCTCAGATCGAAAAAGTTTCTTCTCAAAAATTACTCGTCTCGATGAGATCTATAACTTTTATGAAGGGAAAAATCAAAATCGATCATTTGTGCAAAGTGATATTTTTGGGGTATCCCATGTACATAGAATACCTTGATTTTTGGGTTTTATAATTTTTTATCATTTTAAACCATATAAAAATCCGAAAAATATGATAAAATTGAAGATAGATATTTACACATTAATATAATTTTTTTGGATTTTTATTAAGTAGGAAATAGAGAAAATAAAACACGGAAAAGACGAAATTTGTACAGACAGTTGGTGAAGACTCGGACTCAGTTAGTTTATTTGATTTCAAGCTTGGTTTGGATTTGGATTTTTACGTATTTTAATAAAACTTTTATCAAAGAAGACAAAAGAAAAATAAATAAAATAAAATAGATTAATTATATACATAGAATAATAGGTCAAAAACTGCTAAAATACAAAAGGTACAACAAGAGGCCCAAAATCCAACTTTCACATATGAACTCCGATTCACTTGAACTTGGTCTTGTTTTGAAGTAATTGAATGTACAATAGTTCAAAAGTGAGTAGGATCAAATCAGACATTGGATGGGTGTTGCTCATGATTTTCTGGGGGTTTGGAAAAATTAATGGTGGATATGTGTATTGTGTCGTTGCTATCCCCAAAATCCCGTGACAACAAAAAAAATATTTTTTTTTATTTCTGCTACTTATTAACCTGTATAGCGGATAGGGTCGAACTTAGGGAGGCTACAAATCTCGAGGGTTATTCAGTTAATCAAAAATCAATTAAGAGAAAACAGGAATCTCAAAGGACAACTATCCTTGGTTTTTGGGATTTTTTCATCTTTTTAATTTTTTTGTTTTTTTATTTCTGATTTTTTTATTTTTTGATTTTCAAATTTCTAGCGATATTTTGCCATTTTTTTTCAAAAAAAACGAACAATATGAACAAGGTCAAAAAATAAGCACACCAACTCTTTTTGCAATTTTTCAATTTAACAAAAATGCTCAGAAAAATCTAAAGAAAATATTTTTGGGTTTTAAAAGTTCTGAAATATTTTTGAGAATTTTGGTGGAATTTTCATATATTTTTGTATTTTTCTAAAAACCAAATAGTGAGAAAATACAAAAATGTGCAGTCTGGAGTAATTTACAACTTAAAAATATTTTAAGTACCCAAAACGCTTGACAATTATTTTTAAGACAAACTAGAAGAAAATATCTACAAATAGAAACTGAAATCACAATTTTTGGATTTTGTAGAATTTTTTATGATTTTAGAAGATTTTTGATGTTTTCAATTTTTTGGATTTTATAAATGCTTAATACGTCAAAAATTGTCTGAAATTAAAAGACAATGAAATACAATTACTCTAATTTTTTGGAATTTTTGGGACAATATTTGAATTTTTATGAATTGTGGAATTTCAAACAGGGAAAAATAACAAGTTTTTGATTTTTTAGTAATAATAAATGAAGGCAAAATGCAATGAAAATTTTATACTAAGAAGATAATCACATCAGGAGCATAGCATAATTTTTGCAAATTTTTTGGGCGAATAAAAATATTTATTCCAATAGGATAATCATGCAATGTCTCAGAACAGGGACTAAAATGTAATTTCGCAAAGTTATTATTTGAAAAGGTAACAGAATTAAATGCAGAGAAAAACTTGCAAATTACCCAATAAGCATGTGCTGGGCACGTGACTTGCTTGTAGGCGGGGGCTTCTTTGTAATTTTCGTGATTTTCCGGGGGCGCAACTGTAATTTCCCCCTTTTTTAATTAAATCAAACCCTAGATGGGCTTTCCTTCATTTTGAATCACAGGGGAGTAAGAAGGGGGTGTCGTCGTTCTTCAAGTGGGGCTCAAAGGGCACCCGCCTCTCTCCTTCTCCAAGGCGGTGGGCGGCGCCGCCACTCGCAGGTGGTTGGCGGGCGGCGCGGCCGAAGGGTGAAGCAGAGAGGAGGATGCTAGATGTAGAGGTCGCGGTTGCACGCGGGTCCAAGGCGGCGGATGGATGGCAGAAAAGCTTCATGCGTAGACGGAGCTCGGAGGGGGGGCGGCGGTCCACCTAGAGCGGGGGTCGCGGTGGTGGAGGTTAAAGTTGTGGGAGGCCTCCTGCCGCCTGGACGGAGGGGGCAGCGCGAGCACCTGGAGTGGAAGGAGGCGGGGCGGCCTAGCGCAGGAGGTTGGCGGACGCAGGTGGCTGGGGCCGCCGTCGATGGAGGAGGGTGGAGCGGACCGGCGAAGAGGCGGATGGGTTGGTTGGCCGCGGGGGCGGCGGAGGTCCGGCGGCGGGGACTTGGTGGCGGCGGGGGGTGGCGACCCCACTGCCTGTGGCGAATTTTTTTTCTTTTTTTTAATTTTTTTGTAATTTTATTTGTACTGTAAACAGTGAATAGTAATAAAAAACTTTTTTTATTTTTTTTGAAATCCGAAAATAGAAATAAAAAAAGCTATAAAATTCTTTTTTTATTTTTTTATTTTTTTTATAAATGGTCATGCAAAACAAACGTTAGAGATAAAGGAAATAAATGGTTTTTTTTATTTTTTTTATTTATCCTGCAAAACAAACATTAGAGACTAAAAAGAAACAAATTTTTATTATTTATCTATAAATCGGAAAAATGAACGAGGATTCGGCGAAAGTGCAAGGATCGAATCCGACTCTCTGACCACCATGCGTGGTCGGAGTTGATAGATCGTGGAAGGTAGAATAGAACGCGTGAAGATCGAGAAATGAAATGAAAATTCGAAATCGGAGATGGACAAACTCGAGATGGATTTTTTTTAAGATCTAGAGAAATAAAAATGTCAACGAGATAAAAATGCGAGAAATAAACTACGATTAACCTAGATAAAAATAAAAAAATGTGGATCTCACCTTAGGAGCGGAAAAAGGACCGTGATCGCCCTCGATAAGGCCGACTCGCTGTCACTGGACGTCTTGGAGGCTAGGCACAATTCTCGACGAAATTTTCTCTCAGAGATCGGGCTCCTCTCTCTAAAGATTGATCAAGTTGGAATGAGGGAGAAGGGACCATATAAATAGAAAAGAGATGAAATTTGAATTTTTTAGTTTTTTTATTTTTTTGGTGGAAGAGATAAGAGATGAAATTTGAAATGATTTTTTTTCAATTTTTTTGGTGGAAGAGATAAGAGATGATAAGAGAGAAGATAAAAGAGATAAAAAAATATTTACAAAATTATCTATTTTTTTTGAATTTTCGTCACTTTATTTATTTGAATTAAAAAATGTTAATTTTTTTTATTTTTTTTATGAAGTTTAATTAAAAATAGCAACTATATACATATGTGACATTATATACAAGGGTAAATGACGAAATTAGCCTTTTTTGTTTTTTAAAGATTTTTTTATTTTTATTTTTATTTTAAAAATTATTAAAAATATTTACAAATATATACAAATATAATATTTACAAAATACATGGGAAAATTGCACAAACCACCCCAGAAAACTGACTTTTCATCCGTAACTACAAAAATTATGAAAATATAGCCATTTTAAAGATAATTTAATTTCGAATCTAATGGAAGTGAGATTGAGTCAATTTGAGCACATATGGAGCCAGAATTGATCTTTCAATTGGTGCTTAGTGGCTTTTTCCAAGTGTGGCTACTTTTATTATGTACAAGATTTAATTATTCAATCATTTTTAGTAATTAGAACACATTTTTATTTACAACTTTGATTTTGAATGTTATTTGATTTGAGGTCAATTAAGGTACAAATAGATTAGTGTCAGTTTTATACAGATATATACAAAATAAGTGAGAAGTATTTACAACAACACTTGCTTTTTTTTTATTTCTGGTTAAGGGCCCTATCTCCCCCTACTGTATTCTTGGTCGATCAGGTCGATCAGGTCAAGTCTTGACCTTCTCTCGGGATTCGGGTCAGCCTATGTACGGTCTTTCTCTTTTTTTTCTTTTTTTTTCTTTTTTTCTTTTCTTTCTTTCTTTATTTATTTTAGGTTAAAATTAGTTAGAAGTGTACAATATTTACACACAGATACAAGTTAGTAAGAATATGGAGTTAGTGTTATATGCAGGTGTTTTATAAGGGATTTTAAGCTAAAATAAATGAATAAAGATGAGGAATCGCAGATTCATCATCCCCCTATGCTTTACCTTTGCTAGTCCATTAGCAAACACTTATTTGAAAGAATGAGTGAAGAAAAAGAAAGGGAAAATAAAGAAAGTATGACAACATTGAGTATTAAACTTATCTTCATAAAATTGTAGTTTGGAGCTCTGTCGGACCTTTGGATTATTAGTGTGTCGGAACTTCTGTGAGACAGAATTTTAAAATCGACAGCCTTCAAGTTCTACACATCATTGTCAGAGTTTCAGCTCAGAAGTCATCTTAGATCAATCCTCTTCCCAAAGCACACCCTATGAACATTGAACAATCGACTCATGTGTGTGAAAGGTGTTAGCTCTTCCCATCCAGAATGCCAGACTACCATGCAAATCTCCTCTCCAGTAACTTGTCCTCGGGAAGTCAGGTATTTCCTTCTAAGGTCTGTCATGTTGTGTTCACAATCGAATTGGGGGAGAAGATATAAGAAGGAGAAAAGAACTGGAGGGTGGCCAGTGTAGTCACCTCTCCTTGTGAAGCTGGACAGTAGCCGAGTCTCCACCAAGATCTGTAGGTTTTCTTGAAGCTTGGACCTTTTTGGTCAGATATTTATTTGGTATTGGCTTCTTTGTGTTTGGATTTTTGGTGGTTCTGCTTGGATCTTGTTGTGCCCCTACGGATATAGAATCTTTTTATTTCCGTACATTTTTTGGGGTCTTAGAAAAAAAATTATGCCCAGCCGTCCATCCCTTTTCCGAAGCTTTATTTCAACCCGTACTCTGGTCTTTAGATTTCCACGCTACCAGAAAAGAAACTCACACAGTCTTCCAACATCCCGTCTGAGTTGAGCTAAGTGCATAGTGCGAGAGTACAATTTGATTCCCTATTCCAGAGTTATACCCAGAATGAAGAGACCATGTTAGACACTAAGAGTCAAACGCTGCACATTGTCATGTGGAACTCAAAGAATTAAGTCAAAGACATGAAGCTTCTAAAATCCTATTTATCGGTGAAGTTCCTCTGAGAATTTGGTGGATTAAGGTCCAACTAAGCTCCATTCTTCAATTTTATTCCAGACATAGATTAAATGTCAATACTATCCTGAAAAATACACATGCAAACGCAAAATATGAACAATGCAGAGAGTTTTTTTTAATGGAATGATGCACATGTGAAAAGAACATTTTTTTTAAACAATTTTCTCTAATTTTGAACTTTTTATGGATTTTTTTGGAGGAAAAAATGCAGATGTGAAGGAAAGGTTTTTTTTAATTTTGTAAATTTTTATAGATTTTTGGTTTTGTTGAGTTTTTTTTTGTTTTTTTTGTTGTTTTGTTTTTTTTTGTTTAGGAAAAAGGGTTAGTAAAATATATACAAGTATATACAAGATTTTTTTGTTTGTTTTTTTGGGTTCTTTTTTTGTTTTTTTATTTATTTTTTTGATTTGATTTTTTATGTTTCTTTGTTTGTTTTTTGTTTTTTTACACACGTGGATTTTACAAAATTAGACACATAACCCCCCTAAATAATGTATTTAAAAGTACGAGTTATGTCTAAAGAATATATACAATATATACGACACCCCCCTATACTTAGCTCGAACTATGTCCTCATAGTGATCAGAGAGCGAAAAAGGAAGACATAACTCGTGCTAAGTATAGAAAAGTGAAAAGACTCCTATGCTACAACGACTCAAAGAAAAGATAAAAAGAATAGAAATCGGTGATCCCCCCCTATACTTAGGATCAAGTAATCCTAAGTATAGTAGAGTGTACAAAAGGGGAAAACCGATGAGAATGTACAAACTCAAAAAAATAAAAAGACATGATATGAACAACATCACCCCCTATACTTAGGGTAGAGTATCCCTAAGTATAGGCAACAACAACAAGAGTGATGAACAAGACAAATATGAACAACACAGATCGTTCACCCCCCCTATACTTAAGATAAAGCACATCCTAAGTATAGCATATATACACACACGGAAAAGTGGTGAAAGATAAAACGGGAGAAGAAAGAGTGAAACGAAAGGATATACAAGAGGAGTGGATGATCATGTATCAGACGCAGAAGATGGAATCAAAAGATCATCATCTGATACCACAGATATCGAATCAACGACGGACAGGAATGTATCATGATCTAGATATGGCTTCAGCAACTGTCCGTTCACAATAAATGGTTGTGCATTAGATGATAACCCAGATATGATAACGGGAGAAGAAAGAGTGAAACGAAAGGATATACAAGAGGAGTGGATGATCATGTATCATACGCAGAAGATGGAATCAAAAGATCATCATCTGATACCACAGATATCGAATCAACGACGGACAGGAATGTATCATGATCTAGATATGGCTTCAGCAACTGTCCGTTCACAATAAATGGTTGTGCATTAGATGATAACCCAGATATGACAATACTCCCATTGTCACGCACAACTCTCACGATGAACGGTCCTGACCACATGCTTTTCAATTTTCATGGAAACAACTTCAACTTAGCATCAAATAACCAAACTTTATGATCAGGAAAGAAAGTCTTTCTTCGGATGTGTATATCATGCCAGCGCTTGACTTTCTCCTTATACATAAGTGAGTTATCGTATGCAAAGTCTCGGAATTCCAGTAACTTGTTCAAATCCAACTTCCTATTCTTTCCTGTCTTCTCATAATCTAAATTGCATACACGGAGTGCCCATAAAGATTTGTGAATTAATTCCATAGGCAGGTGGCAAGGCTTTCCATATACCAATCTGTAAGGAGACATACCCAAAGGAGACATGTACGCCGTCCGATAAGCCCATAGAACTGAATCAAGCATCTGAGACCAGTTCTTCCTATCTGGACGTACAAGTTTCTGTAATATCGTCTTGATCTCCCTATTTGAAATTTCTGCCAAGCCATTAGTCTGAGGGTGGTAAGGAGACGCAACTCTGTGCTCAATGGTGTACTCCTTCACAAGCTTCTTTACTTCTCTATTAATGAAATGACTTCTTCCATCTGAAATCAGTATTTTGGGAATACCTAACTGCGCAATAATATGGTCCTTGAGAAAGGAACACACTGTACGACTATCTGCGGCTCAGGTGGGGATAGCTTCCACCCATCGACTAACATAATCCATAGCGAGCAGGATGTACTGAAATCCCTGACTGACAGGAGATGGGCCCACGAAGTCTATACCCCAAGCATCAAAAATATCAGAAATCTGTATATATCTTAGGGGCATGGTATCTTTGGAACCAACAGTTCCTCCCATTTTCTGACAATCAGTACAACCTCGAACATACTCTGTAGCATCCTTAAACAATGTGGGCCACCATAGGCCACTCTGTAAAACCTTTGCTGCCGTGCATTTCCCGAAATGATGCCCACCAGATTCTAGTTTATGACAGTGCTCAAGTACAATGGTGTGTTCCTCCTAAGGAATGCACCTTCTCCACATACAATCCGCACCCTCGTAAAATAGGTACGGATCCTCCCATTGGTAATAATGAATCTCTGACAGAAATCTGTCTACCTTGTACTTCGGCCAATCTTGTGGAACTTTCTTGGAGACAAGATAGTTCACAATATCAGCATACCATGGGAGTGAGTCCACAGACAAAATGGCCTCATCTGGAAAGGTTTCGGAAATAGGAATCATGTTCTGCTCAGAGGTCTTTGTGTCTGTGATACAGGAAAGGTGATCTACCATAACGTTTTTCACTTCAGGTTTATCTCGAATCTCTAAATCAAATTCATGGAGAAGAAGGATCCATCTGATAAGGCGTGGTTTGGCATCCTTCTTTGCATGTAAGTATCGTATGGCAGTATGATCCGTGTACACAATAACGTCTGAACCGATGAGGTAAGATCTGAACTTTTCTAGCCCAAACACAACTGCTAACATCTCCTTCTCTGTAACTGTATAATTCCGATGTGCTTCATCTAGAGTCTTGCTAGCATAGTGTATAGCAAATGGTATCCCATACCTTCTCTGTCCTAAAACCCCTCCAACTGCGAAATCTGATACATCCGTCATGATCTCAAAAGGAAGAGACCAATCAGGTGGCTGTAAGATAGGAGCACTAGTAACCATTTCTTTCATTTGATTGAAAGCAAGGAGAACTTTCTCATCGACATCAAAATCAGTCTCCTTAAACAGAAGTTCAGTCAAAGGTCTGGCGATTTTGCTGATGTCCTTTATGAATCGCCTATAGAATCCTACGTGTCCCAAAAATGACCTCAGCTGCTTCAAATTCTGTGGTGGCTCTAACTTGGAAATCACATCAATCTTAGTCGGGTCAACCTCCATACCATGTTTGGAGATGACATGGCCCAATACAATCCCATTAGTCACCATAAAGTGACTCTTCTCCCACGAGAGCACTAGGTTTACCTCGCGGCAACGTTGAAGAACTCGGTATAAATGAGCAAGACATGTGTCAAAACTATCCCCGTAGACCGAGAAATCGTCCATGAAGACTTCAAGAAAATTACCCACCATGTCGGCAAAAACGGTCAACATAGACCTTTGAAATGTAGCGAGGGCATTACACAATCTAAAGGGCATCCGTCTAAAGGCGTAAGTGCCAAACGGACAAGTGAAAGTAGTTTTCTCTTGATCCTTAGGAGCGATAGCAACTTGGTTGTATCCCAAGTACCCATCCAAGAAGCAAAAGAAGTCTTTCCCTTCCAACCTCTCAATAATTTGATCAATAAAGGGCAGTGGAAAGTGATCCTTCTTGGTAGCTGAGTTCAGGCATCGGTAATCTACACAGACACGCCATGACGTAGGTACCCGGGTCAGAATCTCCTCACCGCAGTCATTCTTCACGATCGTAATCCCATATTTCTTTGGGACCACATGTAAAGGGCTGACCCATTTGGAATCCAAAATGGGATATATAAAGCCAGCATCACACAATTTCTTGATCTCCTTCATGACAACCTCCCTTAGGTTTGGATTTAGACGGTGATGACATTCACGGGAGGGTTTACAGTCATCCTCTAGGTAGATATGATGCGAGCACAACGCTGGATTGATCCCACGGAGATCCGAGATATTCCATCCTATGGCCTTGCGATTTCTCTCAAGAACCTCTAGCACGTGAGATTCTTGTTCGGCGGTCAACTGCGAGCTGAGGATGACCGGAAACATTTGGGGTGGACCCGCAAGGAAGGCATATTTCAACGTTGATAGTAAAACCTTGAGCTCAGGTGGGGTCTGAATCGGCTTTATGATAACCTCTGCTACTTGTACTGGTAGACGGTATGTGATCTGTGCTCTGGCTCTGTAGACTATCCACCTTGGCTATTGATGGCTCAGTGATGAACCTCAGTTTCATCATCTTTATTTGTCATAATTAACCCCCTTGCTTAAAAGTTTGTCAATAAAACCCTGTTATTGTCTAATAATTAACAGAGTCCTAAATAAATTAAAAATCACAAAAAAATGGCAAAACAAAAATCGTGGTTTTTTTAGACTAAAAAAAATACCCTCAAAAATATTTTGGTGCTTTGTTTGATCTCATCTCCAGTTTTGGTCAACATGAAACTTGTAGATCTCGTCAAGATCTACAACTTTCATGTTTTGAGTTTTCTCAAATTCGACCAAATAAGCCCTCAAAATTCAAAAATACTCTTACAATAACCTGATTGGGCCACGTGGCCCAATCTGGGCGAGCCACGTGGCCCGCTCCACTTTGCCTCTTCCGCCCGCGTCTCAGCCGTTGGATTTCATTCTAATCCAACGGTCTCGCCTTTTCCACGTGCGCCTAAACCCCCAACCATCCGATCATTTCCCCGTCTCATCAGCACCGCATACTTGCGCCTCACCAGGAGCACGACACGTGGCCTCTGCTGCAGCCCTTTGATCACGTCATCTCGAACTTGATCTAAGCCGTTGCTTCCTCTTCACTCCTCTGCCGCTTGATCATACCCCACAACGCATCTCCATCGTCCGTTCGCGCCGCTCCTTCAGCCCTACACGTGGTGCCTCCATCCGCCACCGATCACATCGCCCCAGATTCAATCTCGTCCCTCCTCTCGCGCTTAGCCCCCCACCGTTGGATCTCCAGATCCAACGGTCAGGAGCTCGTCGTCAACCTCCAGAGCTTCTTCTTCCCCCACGTTCTCCACTCGCGAACATCCCTCGCCCTTCCTATTTCCCTCGTCTCTTCCGGCCACCTCTCATCTCGCCAACCACCCCACGACTTGCCCTGATCATCCAGCATCTTCGCCACTACCTCCACTACCCTTGAATCGCCCCCAGTCGTCTCCATTTCCTCCTCAAAACTCACGACTCACACCATCACTTCTGCAACTCGCTCCTTCAAATACACCGCACCCCCCACCTTTCGCCGGTTGTCCGCCTTTATGTGGGAAACCTCCCAGCGAGCCCCGCCCCCCGGTGACAGCGAGGGGGTGGTGAGGAGCGCGAAGACGAAGGTCCGCCCCGGTGACGACCCCTGGCCATGGTAGGCCAGGTCTGCGGAGCTCCGCCTCCGCCAAGCTGCTCCCGTAGCCGGGGGAGTCCAGCGATGATCGAAGCTTCGCCAGGAGCTCAAGCACAGGCCCCGCTCCGCCCCATTTCCAGGTAAATTCTCTCTCTTCCTCCTTTGATTTTTTTTTGCCTAATTTCTTTGATTTTCTAGGCCGTCTAGGGCATCCGCTACCTCCATTAAACCCATCTCTTAGCTTCGTCTCCGTTCCCCCGTCCTCGCGCTACCCTCAGCTCACCTTCTCTTTCTTCCGCAACCCCCATCGCCTCCTACCCACCTCCTCCGCCGTCGCGGCGGAGGAGCACCGAGCTCCCACTTTCTCCGATCCCTCAGAGCTCTCCGCCTCACTTCACGATGCACGCACGCCCCTTTCTCTTGCTTCGGCTATATCTTCTAACCTGCAGGTATCTGAAGACTTGAATGGCCGGAGCTCTGCCGACGTCGATTTGATCGACCTCGCTATCATCCTCCTAGCCCTGATGGTCGACGCTAGAAGCCTCCGGACTCTCCCCGAGCTCCCATCTCCCTCGACGACCATCCAAGGAGCTCCGGGGAGGTCAGCAGCACCAGATATGGAGCGGCGGAGGAGGAGTTCCTTCACCGGAGCTCCAAGAGCGCCGCCCGCCGCAGCAACTGGACGACGTACAGTTGCCGTTGGATGGTAGCATCTCAGCGACCATCCAACGGCCATGATGAAGCCACGTCACCGACTCCTTTGACCGTTGGATTCTCAGCATCCAACGGCTATGATGCAGCCGCGTGTCTTCACCAGGACGACTCCGAGCCTCAGCATCCGAGCCTCTTGGCTTGGAAGCGTCCGAGCCTGCAGCAGGACCGAGCCTCCGCCGAAGCATCTCCGAACCTCCGCTGGTCCCGAGCCAACGTCCGAGCCTAGAAAAGGCGCGTGCCAGGCGCGTGTTTTCTGGGTAATTTGCGGAGGAGCCCTCGAACTTCTCCATATTTGCAGAAAGGTCCCCGCGCGTTTGGGTAAATTACAGGGAAGGACTCATCTTTATTTTAATTGCGTTTTAGTCCCTCCCAGGGACCTTTTTGTAGTTATCTTTTCATGTTTTATTTCAGTTATGCCCTTGCTTTCTTTGTTGAATATCTTGAGCTCTGTTTATCCGATTTAGATGATTTCAGTTTCATTTTAAAGCTAGTGTGATGCTCTTTCTAATGGCATGCTTGATTACTGTTTTGGACACAATAATTTTGTCATGTATTATTTTATAGAGATTGTGTCTACTTGAGCCCAATATGATGCCTTTCTTTATATTATTCATCACATCGGTTTTTTTTTAAGGAACTCGAAATTGACTCGTATTCACTGTTTCTCATTATTTCCTATCTTGGGCATATCATTCACATTGCATCGCATTGCATTCTTTTGCTTGATAAAAAAATGTTTTAAAAAAATGCATGTTTAATTTGAATTTCATTGTCATGTTGTGTCCATGCATCATTTGACCTATATGCCTTTATTTTAACACTTAGTTAAACACATTTAAATCTGATTAATACGAGAGAGGCTCGTGTCCCTGAGTTCGGCCTTGGTATCTTACCAAGTAAAAATAAATAACGATCATCTTATTTTGCTTTATTATCACATATCTGTAAATGAGGTGATCTGTTGACGACCAGAATCGGCTCGACTACGATGATGATTTCGAGTGCTAAAAACACTCTCTTAAAGGGCCGATTTTCCGGTTCGTCAAATGGCGCCGTTGCCGGGGAGGCAAACGGCTTAGGGATTAGTTTAAAAATTTGGATTTAGTTTTCCATTTACTCGGGTAGTCTGACCCCCGAGCCACCTTGTATTTATTCCTTTTTTTGCAATTATTTCTCTTTATATTTTTGTATATATCTTGTTGTTTATCTCTCTAATATAAATTTCATTTTCCTTGCGAGGGCCCGGTGGACTTGGAGTGCATCGGAGGTCGACGGACGCGACGCGCGCCGACTGTTGAAGAGCAAGAGAATTAATTTATCTTCGAGAGAAATTTTGTAAATTTTTGTAATAACTTAGGTAATTCGCTCTTTCCAGCGGCTCTTGTTTGAGAGCTCGCGTTTGTATCCGGACTGGACTTTGGACCCGCTCGTGGTCGTGCGGTTGATTGACGTAGAATAGGACTTGCACTCGCGGCTCTTAGAGCATTTTATTAGAATATCTTTATTGCTTGTGCTCGTAACTTTTAGGACCACACATCACATTTAACGAGACGCACTTAGACCGCTGGGCTATTAGTCAAATTAAACTTGTTCATCACTCGCTAATAGAACTGCTTGTCTAGGAACGGTTTCTCGTTTGCATTCATATTAGTATAAAATTTCAATTCTGCCTTGCATCCCGCATGTAGAGCGCGAGGATCACTGTAAGTCTTCTGAACTGGGCATGCATCATTGATTTCATCATTTGCATCGGTTTTTCTCGACTCCCTCCCCTTGGTTTTTGAAACTTAGGTTAAAAGGAAATCGGGACTGATCGTTAGGCGTGCTTTGTTTGGTGGACTAATCAAGTGATAACTAAACATAAAATCGGGACTGCTAATCAGAGTTGATCAAAAAAAATTTGACTAAAACTAACACTTGTTTTGGGAGAGCAAAACCCTCATTGTATGCTTGGCTAATTGTGATTGTTGAGAGGTGAGGACGCATCCCTAGGATAGTGCCCAAAACCTATTTTGAGCCTTGCGTAATTGGATTGATATCTTGATTTATCACCTAATTAAAACTGAAAAGATAAACGGTCGGACTTTTGCGACCATCACTGTGTTGAGTAGGTGAACTCAGGGTTTGCTCTTGTGTTTGTTTGTCTTGTGTGTTATTCGGTGCACTTGCACGCTTTCCTCCTCGATCCGCTTCATTCTCCCATTTTCCCTCCAAGATGTCAGAATATTGGTCATCTTATTCACGTCATTCTTCTTCGACCATATTTCGATCATCTCCACCCTCTTCATTTCTCTCGTTATTTTATTTTATCTAATATTGTGTCCTTTGTTGTGTCTCTATTATTTTTACATCACCATCACCATCACCATCACTTTCATCATATTACCACCATCTTCCTTATTACCATCTTCACCACATTTTTTTTTCTCTCCATCTTGTGCATTTCCTGTTTAACAAAAAAAAAATTAAAAACTAAAACAAAAAAAAGATTTTTTTTATTATTACAGCAGCAAAAGAGAAAAAGAATAAAAAAAATCAAAAAAAAAATAACCGCAGCAGCGGTGGGGGAGAACCCACCGCCGCCGCCCCCCTCCATCACCAGCGCGAACGCCGGCTGCCTCCTCCTCCTCACGGCGGCAGGCCGCGCCGCCCACGACCACCGCGGCATGCCGCCGCACCTCTCCACCGCGAGCAGCGGCGGCACCGCCTCCTTTCCCACTCCAGGCGCAGCCAGCGGCTCCGCCACCCACACCACAGCCCACCGGCCCCCGCGCCCTCGCCGCCTCCGCCGCGTGCCCCCCCCGCCGTCCGCCACTCCACCTCCTCCTCGCGGCCGCGCACGGCCGCGCGCCGCTGCGCGTACGGTCGTCGACGCCGCCGACCCCGCCATCTCCCCTTTTGGGTTCAACCCCAATCGGCCTGGAGAAGAAGGTCTTTCCCATTTTTTTTAATGTACAAATTGCACTTTATTTATTTCATGTTTCAGTAATTGCAAACAAGTCCCTGTGCATAAGTTGAAGTTGTATTCTCATTTTCTGAATTTGCAAAGGCACCCCTATGTTTGGCTACTAATTTGGATACATGTAGTGCATTTTTTTATTTAATGAAAAATGTTTTCATGTTGTGCAACTAATTCTCTACTTTGTGGATATTTCTTTGTATTTTTGTGGTGTATGGGTAATTAATTAAAATTGTTCAACTGAAATTTTACATATTTTACCCATTCCGTGCTCTTAAAATTATATCTCACACATAGTTGCTTTAAAAATTCCACAAAAATTATATGTGATGCTTTGATGAGTGCTTAACTTATTGTCCAAATTTCATTTAAAATGGAGTTGTGTTGTGCCTTAAATAAATTATAGAGTGTATTTAGTAATCGATTTTTAATTAAATCCACAAATCTCTTTTTCACGAAATTTCAACTCTTCTGGATTGCTAATCTAAATATCTACTTGAGATAATTTGCTTTTTGAATAATTTGATAATGTGGATTTATTAGGAATTAATTACTCACTGTCACTCTGTTTCCACTAAAAAATACATAAAAAATTCATATTTTGTCAGAAAATTCCAAAAAAATTACTGTAGCTTCCTTGCATCATGTTTTCATTTCAGTAATTTTTTCATAATTTTTGCTTACTGTTTGTGTGAAAAATTGCGAAAAACCCCATAAAAAGTGTGCATTTTTAGTTATTGCATTTTAAACCCTAAAATTCTAAAAAAATGTGTTTTGTGTTCATTACTGGATTAGGATTCTAGGAAAAATATAATTTGGCTAATTTGGACTAATTTAACATTAAAATTAATTTAGCCTTGTTGTATGCTTTCTTAGTGTCTTAATTCAACCGCAACTTGCATTAGCATTTCTTCTTGCATTAAAAAAAATCTAAAAAAAATACGCATTGGAAATCTAGACCTAAGTTTGAGAATTAACCCCTAAGTTCTTCCTTTACCTCCCTGTGTTCGACCCCGGACTTGCCCGGGATATAAATTCAAGCCGAGACACTCTTCACGGAGATCTTCTCTCGGTTCTGACAAACTCGCTAAGTACACGTGCTACAACTTGACCAAATTAAACAACGTATTTAGCGACTCGTCAGATGGCGCCGTTGCCGGGGTTCATCATCTGTTACCGAGAGAGGTTCATCATCTTTATTTGTCATAATTAACCCCCTTGCTTAAAAGTTTGTCAATAAAACCATGTTATTGTCTAATAATTAACAGAGTCCTAAATAAATTAAAAATCACAAAAAAATGGCAAAACAAAAATCGTGGTTTTTTTAGACTCAAAAAAAATACCCTCAAAAATATTTTGGTGCTTTGTTTGATCTCATCTCCAGTTTTGGTCAACATGAAACTTGTAGATCTCGTCAAGATCTACAACTTTCATGTTTTGAGTTTTCTCAAATTCGACCAAATAAGCCCTCAAAATTCAAAAATACTCTTGCAATAACCTGATTGGGCCACGTGGCCCAATCTGGGCGAGCCACGTGGCCCGCTCCACTTTGCCTCTTCCGCCCGCGTCTCAGCCGTTGGATTTCATTCTAATCCAACGGTCTCGCCTTTTCCACGTGCGCCTAAACCCCCAACCATCCGATCATTTCCCCGTCTCATCAGCACCGCATACTTGCGCCTCACCAGGAGCACGACACGTGGCCTCTGCTGCAGCCCTTTGATCACGTCATCTCGAACTTGATCTAACTCGTTGCTTCCTCTTCACTCCTCTGCCGCTTGATCATACCCCACAACGCATCTCCATCGTCCGTTCGCGCCGCTCCTTCAGCCCTACACGTGGTGCCTCCATCCGCCACCGATCACATCGCCCCAGATTCAATCTCGTCCCTCCTCTCGCGCTTAGCCCCCCACCGTTGGATCTCCAGATCCAACGGTCAGGAGCTCGTCTTCAACCTCCAGAGCTTCTTCTTCCCCCACGTTCTCCACTCGCGAACATCCCTCGCCCTTCCTATTTCCCTCGTCTCTTCCGGCCACCTCTCATCTCGCCAACCACCCCACGACTTGCCCTGATCATCCAGCATCTTCGCCACTACCTCCACTACCCTTGAATCGCCCCCAGTCGTCTCCATTTCCTCCTCGAAACTCACGACTCACACCATCACTTCCGCAACTCGCTCCTTCAAATACACCGCACCCCCCACCTTTCGCCGGTTGTCCGCCTTTATGTGGGAAACCTCCCAGCGAGCCCCGCCCCCCGGTGACAGCGAGGGGGTGGTGAGGAGCGCGAAGACGAAGGTCCGCCCCGGTGACGACCCCTGGCCATGGTAGGCCAGGTCTGCGGAGCTCCGCCTCCGCCAAGCTGCTCCCCGTAGCCGGGGGAGTCCAGCGATGACCGGAGCTTCGCCAGGAGCTCAAGCACAGGCCCCGCTCCGCCCCATTTCCAGGTAAATTCTCTCTCTTCCTCCTTTGATTTTTTTTTGCCTAATTTCTTTGATTTTCTAGGCCGTCTAGGGCATCCGCTACCTCCATTAAACCCATCTCTTAGCTTCGTCTCCGTTCCCCCGTCCTCGCGCTACCCTCAGCTCACCTTCTCTTTCTTCCGCAACCCCCATCGCCTCCTACCCACCTCCTCCGCCGTCGCGGCGGAGGAGCACCGAGCTCCCACTTTCTCCGATCCCTCAGAGCTCTCCGCCTCACTTCACGATGCACGCACGCCCCTTTCTCTTGCTTCGGCTATATCTTCTAACCTGCAGGTATCTGAAGACTTGAATGGCCGGAGCTCTGCCGGCGTCGATTTGATCGACCTCGCTATCATCCTCCTAGCCCTGATGGTTGATGCTAGAAGCCTCCGGACTCTCCCCGAGCTCCCATCTCCCTCGACGACCATCCAAGGAGCTCCGGGGAGGTCAGCAGCACCAGATATGGAGCGGCGGAGGAGGAGTTCCTTCACCGGAGCTCCAAGAGCGCCGCCCGCCGCAGCAACTGGACGACGTACAGTTGCCGTTGGATGGTAGCATCTCAGCGACCATCCAACGGCCATGATGAAGCCACGTCACCGACTCCTTTGACCGTTGGATTCTCAGCATCCAACGGCTATGATGCAGCCGCGTGTCTTCACCAGGACGACTCCGAGCCTCAGCATCCGAGCCTCTTGGCTTGGAAGCGTCCGAGCCTGCAGCAGGACCGAGCCTCCGCCGAAGCATCTCCGAACCTCCGCTGGTCCCGAGCCAACGTCCGAGCCTAGAAAAGGCGCGTGCCAGGCGCGTGTTTTCTGGGTAATTTGCGGAGGAGCCCTCGAACTTCTCCATATTTGCAGAAAGGTCCCCGCGCGTTTGGGTAAATTACAGGGAAGGACTCATCTTTATTTTAATTGCGTTTTAGTCCCTCCCAGGGACCTTTTTGTAGTTATCTTTTCATGTTTTATTTCAGTTATGCCCTTGCTTTCTTTGTTGAATATCTTGAGCTCTGTTTATCCGATTTAGATGATTTCAGTTTCATTTTAAAGCTAGTGTGATGCTCTTTCTAATGGCATGCTTGATTACTGTTTTGGACACAATAATTTTGTCATGTATTATTTTATAGAGATTGTGTCTACTTGAGCCCAATATGATGCCTTTCTTTATATTATTCATCACATCGGTTTTTTTTTAAGGAACTCGAAATTGACTCGTATTCACTGTTTCTCATTATTTCCTATCTTGGGCATATCATTCACATTGCATCGCATTGCATTCTTTTGCTTGATAAAAAAATGTTTTAAAAAAATGCATGTTTAATTTGAATTTCATTGTCATGTTGTGTCCATGCATCATTTGACCTATATGCCTTTATTTTAACACTTAGTTAAACACATTTAAATCTGATTAATACGAGAGAGGCTCGTGTCCCTGAGTTCGACCTTGGTATCTTACCAAGTAAAAATAAATAACGATCATCTTATTTTGCTTTATTATCACATATCTGTAAATGAGGTGATCTGTTGACGACCAGAATCGGCTCGACTACGATGATGATTTCGAGTGCTAAAAACACTCTCTTAAAGGGCCGATTTTCCGGTTCGTCAAATGGCGCCGTTGCCGGGGAGGCAAACGGCTTAGGGATTAGTTTAAAAATTTGGATTTAGTTTTCCATTTACTCGGGTAGTCTGACCCCCGAGCCACCTTGTATTTATTCCTTTTTTTGCAATTATTTCTCTTTATATTTTTGTATATATCTTGTTGTTTATCTCTCTAATATAAATTTCATTTTCCTTGCGAGGGCCCGGTGGACTTGGAGTGCATCGGAGGTCGACGGACGCGACGCGCGCCGACTGTTGAAGAGCAAGAGAATTAATTTATCTTCGAGAGAAATTTTGTAAATTTTTGTAATAACTTAGGTAATTCGCTCTTTCCAGCGGCTCTTGTTTGAGAGCTCGCGTTTGTATCCGGACTGGACTTTGGACCCGCTCGTGGTCGTGCGGTTGATTGACGTAGAATAGGACTTGCACTCGCGGCTCTTAGAGCATTTTATTAGAATATCTTTATTGCTTGTGCTCGTAACTTTTAGGACCACACATCACATTTAACGAGACGCACTTAGACCGCTGGGCTATTAGTCAAATTAAACTTGTTCATCACTCGCTAATAGAACTGCTTGTCTAGGAACGGTTTCTCGTTTGCATTCATATTAGTATAAAATTTCAATTCTGCCTTGCATCCCGCATGTAGAGCGCGAGGATCACTGTAAGTCTTCTGAACTGGGCATGCATCATTGATTTCATCATTTGCATCGGTTTTTCTCGACTCCCTCCCCTTGGTTTTTGAAACTTAGGTTAAAAGGAAATCGGGACTGATCGTTAGGCGTGCTTTGTTTGGTGGACTAATCAAGTGATAACTAAACATAAAATCGGGACTGCTAATCAGAGTTGATCAAAAAAAATTTGACTAAAACTAACACTTGTTTTGGGAGAGCAAAACCCTCATTGTATGCTTGGCTAATTGTGATTGTTGAGAGGTGAGGACGCATCCCTAGGATAGTGCCCAAAACCTATTTTGAGCCTTGCGTAATTGGATTGATATCTTGATTTATCACCTAATTAAAACTGAAAAGATAAACGGTCGGACTTTTGCGACCATCACTGTGTTGAGTAGGTGAACTCAGGGTTTGCTCTTGTGTTTGTTTGTCTTGTGTGTTATTCGGTGCACTTGCACGCTTTCCTCCTCGATCCGCTTCATTCTCCCATTTTCCCTCCAAGATGTCAGAATATTGGTCATCTTATTCACGTCATTCTTCTTCGACCATATTTCGATCATCTCCACCCTCTTCATTTCTCTCGTTATTTTATTTTATCTAATATTGTGTCCTTTGTTGTGTCTCTATTATTTTTACATCACCATCACCATCACCATCACTTTCATCATATTACCACCATCTTCCTTATTACCATCTTCACCACATTTTTTTTTCTCTCCATCTTGTGCATTTCCTGTTTAACAAAAAAAAATTTAAAAACTAAAACAAAAAAAAGAATTTTTTTATTATTACAGCAGCAAAAGAGAAAAAGAATAAAAAAAATCAAAAAAAAAATAACCGCAGCAGCGGTGGGGGAGAACCCACCGCCGTCGCCCCCCTCCATCACCAGTGCGAACGTCGGCTGCCTCCTCCTCCTCACGACGGCAGGCCGCGCCGCCCACGACCACCGCGGCATGCCGCCGCACCTCTCCACCGCGAGCAGCGGCGGCACCGCCTCCTTTCCCACTCCAGGCGCAGCCAGCGGCTCCGCCACCCACACCACAGCCCACCGGCCCCCGCGCCCTCGCCGCCTCCGCCGCGTGCCCCCCCCGCCGTCCGCCACTCCACCTCCTCCTCGCGGCCGCGCACGGCCGCGCGCCGCTGCGCGTACGGTCGTCGACGCCGCCGACCCCGCCATCTCCCCTTTTGGGTTCAACCCCAATCGGCCTGGAGAAGAAGGTCTTTCCCATTTTTTTTAATGTACAAATTGCACTTTATTTATTTCATGTTTCAGTAATTGCAAACAAGTCCCTGTGCATAAGTTGAAGTTGTATTCTCATTTTCTGAATTTGCAAAGGCACCCCTATGTTTGGCTACTAATTTGGATACCTGTAGTGCATTTTTTTATTTAATGAAAAATGTTTTCATGTTGTGCAACTAATTCTCTACTTTGTGGATATTTCTTTGTATTTTTGTGGTGTATGGGTAATTAATTAAAATTGTTCAACTGAAATTTTACATATTTTACCCATTCCGTGCTCTTAAAATTATATCTCACACATAGTTGCTTTAAAAATTCCACAAAAATTATATGTGATGCTTTGATGAGTGCTTAACTTATTGTCCAAATTTCATTTAAAATGGAGTTGTGTTGTGCCTTAAATAAATTATAGAGTGTATTTAGTAATCGATTTTTAATTAAATCCACAAATCTCTTTTTCACGAAATTTCAACTCTTCTGGATTGCTAATCTAAATATCTACTTGAGATAATTTGCTTTTTGAATAATTTGATAATGTGGATTTATTAGGAATTAATTACTCACTGTCACTCTGTTTCCACTAAAAAATACATAAAAATTCATATTTTGTCAGAAAATTCCAAAAAAAATTACTGTAGCTTCCTCGCATCATGTTTTCATTTCAGTAATTTTTTCATAATTTTTGCTTACTGTTTGTGTGAAAAATTGCGAAAAACCCCATAAAAAGTGTGCATTTTTAGTTATTGCATTTTAAACCCTAAAATTCTAAAAAAATGTGTTTTGTGTTCATTACTGGATTAGGATTCTAGGAAAAATATAATTTGGCTAATTTGGACTAATTTAACATTAAAATTAATTTAGCCTTGTTGTATGCTTTCTTAGTGTCTTAATTCAACCGCAACTTGCATTAGCATTTCTTCTTGCATTAAAAAAAATCTAAAAAAAATACGCATTGGAAATCTAGACCTAAGTTTGAGAATTAACCCCTAAGTTCTTCCTTTGCCTCCCTGTGTTCGACCCCGGACTTGCCCGGGATATAAATTCAAGCCGAGACACTCTTCACGGAGATCTTCTCTCGGTTCTGACAAACTCGCTAAGTACACGTGCTACAACTTGACCAAATTAAACAACGTATTTAGCGACTCGTCAGATGACGCCGTTGCCGGGGTTCATCATCTGTTACCGAGAGAGGTTCATCATCTTTATTTGTCATAATTAACCCCCTTGCTTAAAAGTTTGTCAATAAAACCATGTTATTGTCTAATAATTAACAGAGTCCTAAATAAATTAAAAATCACAAAAAAATGGCAAAACAAAAATCGTGGTTTTTTTAGACTCAAAAAAAATACCCTCAAAAATATTTTGGTGCTTTGTTTGATCTCATCTCCAGTTTTGGTCAACATGAAACTTGTAGATCTCGTCAAGATCTACAACTTTCATGTTTTGAGTTTTCTCAAATTCGACCAAATAAGCCCTCAAAATTCAAAAATACTCTTGCAATAACCTGATTGGGCCACGTGGCCCAATCTGGGCGAGCCACGTGGCCCGCTCCACTTTGCCTCTTCCGCCCGCGTCTCAGCCGTTGGATTTCATTCTAATCCAACGGTCTCGCCTTTTCCACGTGCGCCTAAACCCCCAACCATCCGATCATTTCCCCGTCTCATCAGCACCGCATACTTGCGCCTCACCAGGAGCACGACACGTGGCCTCTGCTGCAGCCCTTTGATCACGTCATCTCGAACTTGATCTAACTCGTTGCTTCCTCTTCACTCCTCTGCCGCTTGATCATACCCCACAACGCATCTCCATCGTCCGTTCGCGCCGCTCCTTCAGCCCTACACGTGGTGCCTCCATCCGCCACCGATCACATCGCCCCAGATTCAATCTCGTCCCTCCTCTCGCGCTTAGCCCCCCACCGTTGGATCTCCAGATCCAACGGTCAGGAGCTCGTCTTCAACCTCCAGAGCTTCTTCTTCCCCCACGTTCTCCACTCGCGAACATCCCTCGCCCTTCCTATTTCCCTCGTCTCTTCCGGCCACCTCTCATCTCGCCAACCACCCCACGACTTGCCCTGATCATCCAGCATCTTCGCCACTACCTCCACTACCCTTGAATCGCCCCCAGTC
The DNA here is from genome assembly GCA_037367405.1 of Ottelia alismoides. Classification (NCBI taxonomy): domain Eukaryota; kingdom Viridiplantae; phylum Streptophyta; class Magnoliopsida; order Alismatales; family Hydrocharitaceae; genus Ottelia; species Ottelia alismoides. The sequence goes on along the minus strand of JAZKJV010000820.1, from coordinate 620,846 downwards.
GTCTCCATTTCCTCCTCGAAACTCACGACTCACACCATCACTTCCGCAACTCGCTCCTTCAAATACACCGCACCCCCCACCTTTCGCCGGTTGTCCGCCTTTATGTGGGAAACCTCCCAGCGAGCCCCGCCCCCCGGTGACAGCGAGGGGGTGGTGAGGAGCGCGAAGACGAAGGTCCGCCCCGGTGACGACCCCTGGCCATGGTAGGCCAGGTCTGCGGAGCTCCGCCTCCGCCAAGCTGCTCCCCGTAGCCGGGGGAGTCCAGCGATGACCGGAGCTTCGCCAGGAGCTCAAGCACAGGCCCCGCTCCGCCCCATTTCCAGGTAAATTCTCTCTCTTCCTCCTTTGATTTTTTTTTGCCTAATTTCTTTGATTTTCTAGGCCGTCTAGGGCATCCGCTACCTCCATTAAACCCATCTCTTAGCTTCGTCTCCGTTCCCCCGTCCTCGCGCTACCCTCAGCTCACCTTCTCTTTCTTCCGCAACCCCCATCGCCTCCTACCCACCTCCTCCGCCGTCGCGGCGGAGGAGCACCGAGCTCCCACTTTCTCCGATCCCTCAGAGCTCTCCGCCTCACTTCACGATGCACGCACGCCCCTTTCTCTTGCTTCGGCTATATCTTCTAACCTGCAGGTATCTGAAGACTTGAATGGCCGGAGCTCTGCCGGCGTCGATTTGATCGACCTCGCTATCATCCTCCTAGCCCTGATGGTCGACGCTAGAAGCCTCCGGACTCTCCCCGAGCTCCCATCTCCCTCGACGACCATCCAAGGAGCTCCGGGGAGGTCAGCAGCACCAGATATGGAGCGGCGGAGGAGGAGTTCCTTCACCGGAGCTCCAAGAGCGCCGCCCGCCGCAGCAACTGGACGACGTACAGTTGCCGTTGGATGGTAGCATCTCAGCGACCATCCAACGGCCATGATGAAGCCACGTCACCGACTCCTTTGACCGTTGGATTCTCAGCATCCAACGGCTATGATGCAGCCGCGTGTCTTCACCAGGACGACTCCGAGCCTCAGCATCCGAGCCTCTTGGCTTGGAAGCGTCCGAGCCTGCAGCAGGACCGAGCCTCCGCCGAAGCATCTCCGAACCTCCGCTGGTCCCGAGCCAACGTCCGAGCCTAGAAAAGGCGCGTGCCAGGCGCGTGTTTTCTGGGTAATTTGCGGAGGAGCCCTCGAACTTCTCCATATTTGCAGAAAGGTCCCCGCGCGTTTGGGTAAATTACAGGGAAGGACTCGTCTTTATTTTAATTGCGTTTTAGTCCCTCCCAGGGACCTTTTTGTAGTTATCTTTTCATGTTTTATTTCAGTTATGTCCTTGCTTTCTTTGTTGAATATCTTGAGCTCTGTTTATCCGATTTAGATGATTTCAGTTTCATTTTAAAGCTAGTGTGATGCTCTTTCTAATGGCATGCTTGATTACTGTTTTGGACACAATAATTTTGTCATGTATTATTTTATAGAAATTGTGTCTACTTGAGCCCAATATGATGCCTTTCTTTATATTATTCATCACATCGGTTTTTTTTTTAAGGAACTCGAAATTGACTCGTATTCACTGTTTCTCATTATTTCCCATCTTGGGAATATCATTCACATTGCATCGCATTGCATTCTTTTGCTTGATAAAAAAATGTTTTAAAAAAAATGCATGTTTAATTTGAATTTCATTGTCATGTTGTGTCCATGCATCATTTGACCTATATGCCTTTATTTTAACACTTAGTTAAACACATTTAAATCTGATTAATACGAGAGAGGCTCGTGTCCCTGAGTTCGACCTTGGTATCTTACCAAGTAAAAATAAATAACGATCATCTTATTTTGCTTTATTATCACATATCTGTAAATGAGGTGATCTGTTGACGACCAGAATCGGCTCGACTACGATGATGATTTCGAGTGCTAAAAACACTCTCTTAAAGGGCCGATTTTCCGGTTCGTCAAATGGCGCCGTTGCCGGGACCTTTCTGCAAATATGGAGAAGTTCGAGGGCTCCTCCGCAAATTACCCAGAAAACACGCACCTGGCACGCGCCTTTTCTAGGCTCGGACGTTGGCTCGGGACCAGCGGAGGTTCGGAGATGCTTCGGCGGAGGCTCGGTCCTGCTGCAGGCTCGGACGCTTCCAAGCCAAGAGGCTCGGATGCTGAGGCACGGAGTCGTCCTGGTGAAGACACGCGGCTGCATCATAGCCGTTGGATGCTGAGAATCCAACGGTCAAAGGAGTCGGTGACGTGGCTTCATCATGGCCGTTGGATGGTCGCTGAGATGCTAGCATCCAACGGCAACTGTACGTCGTCCAGTTGCTGCGGCGGGCGGCGCTCTTGGAGCTCCGGTGAAGGAACTCCTCCTCCGCCGCTCCATATCTGGTGCTGCTGACCTCCCCGGAGCTCCTTGGATGGTCGTCGAGGGAGATGGGAGCTCGGGGAGAGTCCGGAGGCTTCTAGCGTCGACCATCAGGGCTAGGAGGATGATAGCGAGGTCGATCAAATCGACGCCGGCAGGGCTCGAGCTCATCGTACGCCGGCGATTCGAGCGAAGACCGTGCTCACGAGAGCACTTCATAGGCGCCCGCGTTCATCGTAGGTAATTTTATCATCTTTGTATTTTTTGCAATGTTTTTAGCACACCATCTACCCTCACTTCCATCACCACCATTTTAACATCATCATTTTTTTTCTCTCTAGTTTAGTTCATCATCACCCACCAATCCATCTTATTTTTTCTTTATCATTTGTTTCCTGTTAAAAAAAATTAAAAAAATTAAAATCAAAAAAAAAATCAATCAATTCACAGCACTAAAAAAATTAAAAAAAAATAAAAAAAATTAAAAAATCGGAAGGAGCAGCGGCCATTGCCGCCGCCCCCTCCCTTTCCAGCAGCAACCCCGGCGCGCCGCCCTCCACACCGCACCGCCGCGACCGGTGCAGGCCGGCCCCCTCTCCTCGCCGCCCTCCGCCGCTTTGAGCGGTCGCGCAAGGCGGCGCTCCTCCAGCCGCGCCCCCGCGCGGCCCCCACTCCCACCTCGTGCCTCCGCCTCCAGGGGCCCATCACCGCCGCAAGCCCCCTCCGCCTCCAACGGCGCCACCGCCGCAAGCCACCTCCGCCACGGCCGCGCGTGGGCGGTGCCGCCGGTGCCCAGCTGTTGGGTTCCATCGTGCTCCAGAGGAGGAAGAAGGTAAAGTCTTATTTTATTTTTTTTATTGTAAAAACTATGTAAATTTTATGTATAGTTTCAGTAATTACAAAGTAGTCCCTGTACATAACTTTTGTTTGTTTATTTTGATTTCTAGTTTGCAAAGACACCCCTGTGTTTGACTTTTAATTTGGAAATCGTTTGAGCATCATTTTATTCAATAAAAAATGTCATTATGTTGAGCAACTTATCCTCTGTCATGTGATCATTTATTTGTATTTTTGTGGTCTATGGGTGATTAATTATAATTGTTTAACTGAAATTTTGCATATTTTACCCACTCAGTGCTCTTAAATTCATATCTAACTCACGGTTGCTTCAAAAAATCCACAAACATTATATGTGATGCCTTGATATGTCATGTAATTACTGTCCAAATTTCATCCAAAATGGAGTTGTCTTGTGTCTTAAATAAATCGTAGAGTGATTTTAGTAATCGATTTTTAATTAAATCCACAAATATCTTTTTTGCGAAATTTCACCTCTACTGGATTGCTCATGAAAATATCTTTTTAGGATAATTCGCTCTCTGATTAATTTGGTAACGTGGATTAATTAGGAATTATTTACTCACTGTCACTCTATTTTCACTAAAAAATTCATAAAAAATTCATATTTTGTCAAAAAAATCCAAAAAAATTACTGTAGCTTCCTTGCATCATGTTTTAATTCCAGTAAATTTTTCATGATTTTTGCTTACTGTTTGTGTGAAAAATTGCGAAAAAACCCATAAAAAGTGTGCATTTTTAGTTGTTGCATTTTAAATCCTAAAACACCAAAAATATGTTTTGCATTCATCACTGGACTAGAATGTTAGGAAAAATATAATTTGGCTGAATTGGATTAATTTAACATTAAAATTAATTTGGCTAAGTTGTGTGATTTCTTAGTGTTCTTATTCAGTTGCTTTTGTATTTGCTTCGGTTTTTTTTTCCATAAAAAATTTCTAAAAAAAACCACTTGGAAATCTAAAACTTAATTTGTGAATTAACCCCCATGTTGTTCCTTTGCCTCCCTGAGTTCGACCCCGGACTTGCCCGGGATATAAATTAAGCCGAGACACTCTTCACGGAGATCTTCTCTCGGTTCTGACCGAATCGCTAAGTACACGTGCTACAACGTGACCTAATTAAACACCGTATCTAGCGACTCGTCAGATGATAAAAATGGCTACCCCCATCAGATATCAAAACTTTTGGCACCCCGAACCTAGCAATAATATGGTCTTTCACAAACTTACAAACAGTCTTGCTGTCTGCGGTTCGGGTTGGGATAGCCTCCACCCACCTGGATAAATAATCAACCGCTAACAATATGTACTCATGTCCTTGGCTGTTGGGAAAGGGACCCATAAAATCTATGCCCCATGCATCAAAAACATCACAAATAATCATCGGTTGCATGGGCATCTCATCTCTCTGTCCAACTGTCCCTCCCATCCTTTGACAGATCGGGCACGACCGTACAAAATTAATAGCATCTCTAAACAAGGTCGGCCAATACAATCCACATTGAAGTACTTTGTGAGCGGTTCTCTTTCCCGAATGGTGTCCTCCAGCCTCAAGTGAATGACAATATGTGAGGACACTTTGGTATTCCTCCTGAGGAATACACCTTCTCCAAACACAATCCGGTCCTTCAAAGAAAAGGAAAGGATCGTCCCAGTGGTATCTCCTCGAATCCGACTTAAGTCGATCAATGCTGCTCCTAGTCCAACCATGGGGAACCTGCTTGGAGACAAGATAGTTCACCATGTTGGCATACCACGGGAGTGAGTCAATAACACAAATTGACTCATCTGGGAAGGTCTCTCTAATCCGCTCATGATCAGGAGAATCCTTAAGTTCAATCCGAGAAAGGTGATCAGCCACAACATTCTTCACTCCAGGTTTATCTTTAATCTCCAAATAAAATCCTTGAAGAGGTATAGAATCCACCTAAGAAGACGCGCCTTCGCGTCCTTCTTTTCCATTAAGTATCGAATGGCTGTATGATCAGTAAATATTGTCACCTTAGAGCCCAAAATATATGATCTGAACTTTTCAAGGGCCCATACTACCGCGAGCATTTCCTTTTCAGTCACCGTATAATTTTTCTGTGTAGGATCTAAAACTTTGCTCGCATAGTGAATCGCAAATGGAATCCCCTCTCGCCGTTGTCCTAACACAGCTCCTATAGCGAAATCTGAAGCGTCAGTCATGATCTCAAAGGGGAGAGACCAGTCAGGAGCTTGTAGGATAGGCGAGGCACAAATCTTCCTTTTCAAGAGCTCAAAGGCCTCCAGACACCTGTGATCTACGATGAACTCTATGTCTTTCCCTAAGAGCTCAGTCAGTGGGCGGGCGATCTTTGAAAAATCTTGAATGAATCTCCTATAGAATCCAACATGCCCTAAGAATGACCGCACTGACTTTACGTTGTTAGGTGGATCGAGTTTCTTGATCACCTCCACCTTGGCAGGGTCAACCTCCATTCCCCTTTTGGAGATGACATGCCCCAACACGATACCCTCCGTCACCATAAAGTGACTCTTCTCCCAGGAGAGTACCAGATTCACCTCTCTACACCTCGTGAGGACTCGGTCCAAGTGCGCTAAACATGTATCAAAAGAATCACCATGGACCGAGAAGTCATCCATGAACACTTCCAGGAAATCTCCCACCATCTCGGCAAATATGGCTATCATGCACCGCTGAAATGTGCCCGGGGCATTGCAGAGCCCGAATGGCATGCGCCTGAAAGCATAAGTGCCGAATGGACATGTGAATGTGGTCTTTTCCTGGTCCTCAGGGGCTATGGCCACCTGGTTGTAGCCTGAGTACCCGTCAAGAAAACAGAAGAACTCTTTCCCTGCGAGTCTCTCCAAGATCTGATCAATAAAAGGCAAGGGAAAGTGATCTTTCTTGGTCGCAGCATTCAGGCGCATGTAGTCGACACAGACGCGCCACGACGTGGGTACTCGTGTCGCGATCTCTACCCCCTCCTCGTTGGTGACCATTTGAATTCCCGACTTCTTCGGGACAACATGAAGTGGGGCCACCCACTTGGAGTCAGAAATAGGGTATATGAACCCTGCTTTGCACCATTTCTCAATTTCATTCTTCACCACTTCCCGTAGATTGGGGTTAAGTCTCCTCTGAAACTCACGGGAAGGTCTCACATTATCCTCAGTAAAAATGTGGTGCGAGCAGAGAGCGGGGTTGATGCCCACGAGATCCGACACTGTCCAGCCTATTGCTTTGCGGTTCCTCTCTAAGACTTCTAACAACCTAGACTCCTGCTCTAAAGTCAAGTCTGAGCTAATGATGACAGGATATCTCTCTTTGGGTCCCGCAAGAAAGGCATACTTAAGTGTAGGAGGTAGTGATTTCAGTTCTGGCAATGTGGTATCATCAAGCAGATCTGGCTGAACTGAATCTGAATCTGGTTCCGTGCTGCATGAAGGTGGGCTAAGCTGAGTAGTACTCGCCACCAAATCAGAAGAATCGGGAGTCGGATCGTCAAAAGTATCCAAACAATCGGCAAAAGCCACGTCCGACTCATCATCTATGTCCCATGATTGTTCCGATGAGGATGGAACTGACAGATCCGGATGGATCTCTAAGTCATCATGAGAATAGGTTGATGCATCTCTAGCAAGATCAGACAACACCTGGCAAACTGCATCATGCATTATATCCTCTCCAGATGAAAGGGTCTCGCTCTGTCCTGAAGGAATCTGTCCCCAAATCCCAACTGTGCTAATCAAACTGCAATCTGCCTCTGAAGATGAGTACTCTGTACTACTCTCTGAATCAGGTCGCTGACACTTGGTTTGCTTCATCTCAAGGTTCACTTCTCCACCTGGAGACCTGAACTTCATCATTCCCGTACCATAGTCGAAAGCTGCGCCTACGGTCCTAAGGAAGGGTCGCCCGAGAATGATCTGAGATTCTCTCCAATGATTGGGGGTCTCCATGTCCAAGACTGTGAAGTCCACCTGATAGTTCTGCCCCTCAATCGAGATAACGACGTTCTTCACTTCTCCCTTAGGTCTCTTCATTGAACGATCTGCGAATTGGAGTAAAGCTCTAGATTTGCGAAGTGGTCCCAACTCCAATTTCTGATATAATGCTAAGGGGAGTAAGTTTATCGAAGAACCGTTATCTAAGAGTGTGCGTGCAAACGCAATGTCGTCAATACGACTCTCCACATAGTGAGCACCCATGTCTCTCTTTTTCTTTGGCAAAGTCTGATTCTTGAGACAATAGGTTGTGGCTACTGATAAGACATGTGTCTTTATATTTTGGTTATCTTTCTTCCTGCTAACCCTTCTAGGTGTGCATCTCACCTTAAGGTATTTTTGGAAGGCAGGATGGTTAGCCACATATTCATCAAATGGCACCTTAACTGTGATGTTTTCTTTGCAAAACCGTGCCATATCGGGGTCATCTTTCTGAATCTTTTTGATGCGCTTTCCTGCCGTAAGAGCACGGGGGAAAGGGATTGAAGCTAAGGAAACAGAGGATGAAGAATCTGAATCATGAACTGAAAGATCATTCTTTGCATTAACGGAAACAGAGTTCTTCATACAAGAATCTTTTTGATGCAACATGGAATCGAAATCAAAACTATCTACTAAAGGTTGTGGAATAGAAGCTGGAATGGTATCCGCCACAACCGGAGATGCAAGGTCCTCCGTAGACTCAGAAGAATATCCATGTTGACGATGCTGCATACGTACTCTCCTCCTCCTCTCGGCTCCCTGAGTGGAAATCCTCGAATGGTGCTGATGGGGCTCTGAAATATTATGCCTCTCCTCCTCGTCCTCTGAAGACTCCTCAGGTAGAGCTCCAGAGATGCCCCTCCTCGTGTCCCTCGCCTGGTCAGGTATGACCACGGTCCTTCCGCTCCTGAGTGACATGTGGTTAGCCTCGTCACACGAAAGAATCTCATGTTCAGATTTAGGAGATGCTGAATAGTATACCTGACCAAAGTGTTGCTGAGAACTAGAACAGTTCAGGCTATTGGGGTTAGCCTGAACTTGGGCTGGGATCGAGGTAGAGGGTGCAGTCTGCTCATCTCGCCATCTGGACAGGCGGTTGACATCCACCCGTAAGTCCTGAACCTCGTTCCTGTAGGAACGTAGCTCGTCGAGTATCTGCTGCTGAATATCCACGGGACTAGACGATGAAGGAAGTGGATAAGATTGGGAAGAAGAACGGGAAGACTGGCCCTGCTGGCCAGTGTACTGCCTCTGCTGCTGCTGCTGGGGTTGCGGGCCCTGCTGGCCCGTCTGGTAATGGCCATGTCGGCCATACTGCTGGTGCTGCTGCCTCTGCTGATGGGGTGGATAGAATCCAGGGCTCTGCTGTGAAGGAGGTGGTGCGGAGGTGAATGCGGTGTTGTGAAAGGTCGGGGGACGCTGATAGGTCTGTCGGTCTCCCGTACTTCCCTGCCTGGCAGGGTCCTGAGTATACCATATCCCATTCACCTCCCAAACTGGTGGAGGCTCCTCCTGGACTGTCTCTGCTACTGGAGGTGGTTGCTGGAAAGAGTGGTTGTAGGATTGGTCCTGCTCCCACGGCTGGGGTTGCCCTGACACCAACTGCTCCTGAACATGGTGAACTCGGTAAACGGGAGCAGCGGGTGCAGTCACGGCAGGTATCTTTATCTTAGATACCTTCTCAGTCAACTCCTCCATCTGTTTTGGAAGTTTGGAGACGCTCCGGTCTAACTCATCAATCCTCCTATCGATCCTCTCGACTACAGTAAGCTTGTCAGCAAGGAGTCCCATGCTAGGGATCACGTCCTGAGAGAGATCGACTGCAGCTGATTTTCCCCCTCCAAATGAGAGTGAACTGGGGGATGGTGTATAGGCCCTGCTGGCCATCTGTGAGCGGCTAGTTTCAGCCATCTGCTCGAATACCCTCCAGACGGTATCCGCTCCTCGTGATGTATAGCTGCCTCCACAGGCAGCGCTCACTAAACCCTGCATCTCAGGGTTGAGACCAGTAAAGAAGGATTGGACCAAGATGTTGTCATCTAATCGATGACAAGGACACTTTTGCAGGATGTCCTTGAATCTTTCCCAAGCATCACAGAAGGCTTCATTGGGTAATTGGGAAAAACTTGTAATGCGCGTCCTCATCATGTTAGTTCTACTCAAAGGGTAGAACTTCTTCAAAAACAGGTCCTTAAACTGGGCATAAGTGGTGACGATGATCCCAAGATTCTTTACCCAGTAATCAGCTTTTCCACCCAAGGCAAATGGAAGGGCTTTGAGCCTAATATAATCCTGGCTAACTTTTTGATGTTTGAGGTTAGCACAAATGAGCTCAAAGTCCCTTAGGAATGCATATGGCTCCTCAGAAGCATTCCCATCGAAGTGCGGCAACAGGTTCAGAAAATGCGGCTTCAATTCAAAATCGACTTCGGGTTCGGCCGGACTCAAGTAGTTATGAATCTGATATTGTCCGGGGTTGTATGCCGCATCCATTGGTAGTTGGACCCCAACATTTAACTGTCCCAATTGAGCTCTCAATAGTGCTTGTTGCTGCTCAGATGCAGCTAATCGGGCTAGTATGTTTCTCATTGGGTCTTCATGGTTCTCTTCTTCCTCTTCTTTCCTCTTTGGCATTTTACTCGAATCTTCTTTATGTCCTGAATCAGCAATGTTTTCTTGATTAGAAGAGGATTTATGAATCATGATATTCTCACCAAGGCGATGGTCTTCCTCGGTGAGGTGGGAAGAGAGAAATGGAATGGTTTGAGGGTAACCATCCCGAGAATGAGCGATCCTGGGCTCAAGAGGGTCATGAGTCCAGGTTGGTCCAAGTTTCGCTTGGACCTTTGAAGAAGTACTTGTTGAAGGGTTCAATGAGAGATTCGCAAAGTCCGAATAAATATCCCCCCAATCAGTCATCTTCGATGTCAAAAGAACCGATTAGATCACGATAATCAATGAGGCGCTAGTTCTACGGTGCACGTAAATGTGCGGAGTGAACTCACACAATTCAAACGCAATTCAAACCCCCAATTTCACCAACTCAACACGTGATGGCCGTAAGAGTTCGGCCGATTTATCTGGTCAATTTTAGTTGGTGAGAATACAATCTTTGAAAGATTAACGAGCTGTTAGGTGCCCGTATTTTCCTACAGACTGGCCCGGTTCTTACGACTAGTTTGACCTACTTTCAGCCAGTATAGGAGTAAGTACGGACCGTATAAATACGGCTACCCGTTCCTTGAGGACTAATGCGTCCTCTAAACCTCCCACTCTGCTAAGGAAGTCCGGACCGTTTACCGGCTACCCGAAAATCCTCACTGAAAAGTAGCTAATCACCTAAAAAGAAAGAACCAGTAGTAAGTAAGAAATCCAGACTTGGCTCTATCCTAGGGTCGTCTCTCTCTCACTTGCAATTTAAACAAACAATGAGGGCTTTCTGCACCCGAGAACAAGTGTTCTTTTTATTCCAATTAATTAGATCGACCTGCTCAATTCAGTCCCAATTTTAGAGTTAGGTTATCGCTTAGAATTTATGTGAACACACAAGCACGTCTACCGTTCAGTCCCAATTTCCTTTAACCTTAAGTTGTAAAACAAGATGGGAATCGGAAATCAGAATGCAAACGAGAAACTATGATGCATTCTCAGAAGAAGGTATACTTACAGTGAATCCCAGCACTCTTCATGCGTTATGCAGAACAGAATTTGTAAATATTACACTAAATGCATGCAGATCGAGAAAACCGCACCTAAACAGTATACTATTAGCGGGGAAGAATTGATTGAATTTGAGCTAAGTAGTACGTGTCTATGTGCGTCTCATTATGAATCTTATAAGATATGTGAATCTTCTAAGATAAGTGTGGCCTAAATTACGATGGGCACAAACAAGTTTGAATCTAAACTACCGTGTGCCTAATCCTTAATTTCGCCACTCAAGTCAAGCCCCACCCTCGCCGGAGAGTGAAACAGGCTCGACACACCACAAATAAAGTCTAAGTCTTTTTACATGCGCGAGCTCTCAAACAAGAGCCGCTATAATTTACAAAACTTTCTCTCAAAAATAAATTGCTTTTCCTCGCACTTCAGCGGTCGGCGCGCGTCCGTCGACCTCCGATGCACTCCAAGTCCACCGGGCCCTCGCAAGGAAAATAAGATTTATATTAGAGAGATAAAAACAAGATATATACAAAAATACGAAGAGAAATAATTGCAAAAAAAATGGAGTAAATACAAGTGGCTCGGGGGTCAGACTACCCGAGTAAATGAAAATCTAAATCTAAAATTTTTAAACTAATCCCTAAGCCGTTTGCCTCCCCGGCAACGGCGCCATCTGACCGAATCGCTAAGTACACGTGCTACAACGTGACCTAATTAAACACCGTATCTAGCGACTCGTCAGATGGCGCCGTTGCCGGGGAGGCAAACGGCTTAGGGATTAGTTTAAAAATTTTAGATTTAGATTTTCATTTACTCGGGTAGTCTGACCCCCGAGCCACTTGTATTTACTCCATTTTTTTTGCAATTATTTCTCTTCGTATTTTTGTATATATCTTGTTTTTATCTCTCTAATATAAATCTTATTTTCCTTGCGAGGGCCCGGTGGACTTGGAGTGCATCGGAGGTCGACGGACGCGCGCCGACCGCTGAAGTGCGAGGAAAAGCAATTTATTTTTGAGAGAAAGTTTTGTAAATTCTTGTAATTATTTAGGTAGTTGCTCATTTATAGCGGCTCTTGTTTGAGAGCTCGCGCATGTAAAAAGACTTAGACTTTATTTGTGGTGTGTCGAGCCTGTTTCACTCTCCGGCGAGGGTGGGGCTTGACTTGAGTGGCGAAATTAAGGATTAGGCACACGGTAGTTTAGATTCAAACTTGTTTGTGCCCATCGTAATTTAGGCCACACTTATCTTAGAAGATTCACATATCTTATAAGATTCATAATGAGACGCACATAGACACGTACTACTTAGCTCAAATTCAATCAATTCTTCCCCGCTAATAGTATACTGTTTAGGTGCGGTTTTCTCGATCTGCATGCATTTAGTGTAATATTTACAAATTCTGTTCTGCATAACGCATGAAGAGTGTTGGGATTCACTGTAAGTATACCTTCTTCTGAGCATGCATCATAGTTTCTCGTTTGCATTCTGATTTCCGATTCCCATCTTGTTTTACAACTTAAGGTTAAAGGAAATTGGGACTGAACGGTAGACGTGCTTGTGTGTTCACATAAATTCTAAGCGATAACCTAACTCTAAAATTGGGACTGAATTGAGCAGGTCGATCTAATTAATTGGAATAAAAAGAACACTTGTTCTCGGGTGCAGAAAGCCCTCATTGTTTGTTTAAATTGCAAGTGAGAGAGAGACGACCCTAGGATAGAGCCAAGTCTGGATTTCTTACTTACTACTGGTTCTTTCTTTTTAGGCGATTAGCTACTTTTCAGTGAGGATTTTCGGGAAGCCGGTAAACGGTCCGGACTTCCTTAGCAGAGTGGGAGGTTTAGAGGACGCATTAGTCCTCAAGGAACGGGTAGCCGTATTTATACGGTCCGTACTTACTCCTATACTGGCTGAAAGTAGGTCAAACTAGTCGTAAGAAACGGGCCAGTCTGTAGGAAAATACGGGCACCTAACAGCTCGTTAATCTTTCAAAGATTGTATTCTCACCAACTAAAATTGACCAGATAAATCGGCCGAACTCTTACGGCCATCACGTGTTGAGTTGGTGAAATTGGGGGTTTGAATTGCGTTTGAATTGTGTGAGTTCACTCCGCACATTTACGTGCACCGTAGAACTAGCGCCTCATTGATTTATCGTGATCTAATCGGTTCTTTTGACATCGAAGATGACTGATTGGGGGGATATTTATTCGGACTTTGCGAATCTCTCATTGAACCCTTCAACAAGTACTTCTCCAAAGGTCCAAGCGAAACTTGGACCAACCTGGACTCATGACCCTCTTGAGCCCAGGATCGCTCATTCTCGGGATGGTTACCCTCAAACCATTCCATTTCTCTCTTCCCACCTCACCGAGGAAGACCATCGCCTTGGTGAGAATATCATGATTCATAAATCCTCTTCTAATCAAGAAAACATTGCTGATTCAGGACATAAAGAAGATTCGAGTAAAATGCCAAAGAGGAAAGAAGAGGAAGAAGAGAACCATGAAGACCCAATGAGAAACATACTAGCCCGATTAGCTGCATCTGAGCAGCAACAAGCACTATTGAGAGCTCAATTGGGACAGTTAAATGTTGGGGTCCAACTACCAATGGATGCGGCATACAACCCCGGACAATATCAGATTCATAACTACTTGAGTCCGGCCGAACCCGAAGTCGATTTTGAATTGAAGCCGCATTTTCTGAACCTGTTGCCGCACTTCGATGGGAATGCTTCTGAGGAGCCATATGCATTCCTAAGGGACTTTGAGCTCATTTGTGCTAACCTCAAACATCAAAAAGTTAGCCAGGATTATATTAGGCTCAAAGCCCTTCCATTTGCCTTGGGTGGAAAAGCTGATTACTGGGTAAAGAATCTTGGGATCATCGTCACCACTTATGCCCAGTTTAAGGACCTGTTTTTGAAGAAGTTCTACCCTTTGAGTAGAACTAACATGATGAGGACGCGCATTACAAGTTTTTCCCAATTACCCAATGAAGCCTTCTGTGATGCTTGGGAAAGATTCAAGGACATCCTGCAAAAGTGTCCTTGTCATCGATTAGATGACAACATCTTGGTCCAATCCTTCTTTACTGGTCTCAACCCTGAGATGCAGGGTTTAGTGAGCGCTGCCTGTGGAGGCAGCTATACATCACGAGGAGCGGATACCGTCTGGAGGGTATTCGAGCAGATGGCTGAAACTAGCCGCTCACAGATGGCCAGCAGGGCCTATACACCATCCCCCAGTTCACTCTCATTTGGAGGGGGAAAATCAGCTGCAGTCGATCTCTCTCAGGACGTGATCCCTAGCATGGGACTCCTTGCTGACAAGCTTACTGTAGTCGAGAGGATCGATAGGAGGATTGATGAGTTAGACCGGAGCGTCTCCAAACTTCCAAAACAGATGGAGGAGTTGACTGAGAAGGTATCTAAGATAAAGATACCTGCCGTGACTGCACCCGCTGCTCCCGTTTACCGAGTTCACCATGTTCAGGAGCAGTTGGTGTCAGGGCAACCCCAGCCGTGGGAGCAGGACCAATCCTACAACCACTCTTTCCAGCAACCACCTCCAGTAGCAGAGACAGTCCAGGAGGAGCCTCCACCAGTTTGGGAGGTGAATGGGATATGGTATACTCAGGACCCTGCCAGGCAGGGAAGTACGGGAGACCGACAGACCTATCAGCGTCCCCCGACCTTTCACAACACCGCATTCACCTCCGCACCACCTCCTTCACAGCAGAGCCCTGGATTCTATCCACCCCAGCAGCAGAGGCAGCAGCACCAGCAGTATGGCCGACATGGCCATTACCAGACGGGCCAGCAGGGCCCGCAACCCCAGCAGCAGCAGCAGAGGCAGTACACTGGCCAGCAGGGCCAGTCTTCCCGTTCTTCTTCCCAATCTTATCCACTTCCTTCATCGTCTAGTCCCGTGGATATTCAGCAGCAGATACTCGACGAGCTACGTTCCTACAGGAACGAGGTTCAGGACTTACGGGTGGATGTCAACCGCCTGTCCAGATGGCGAGACGAGCAGACTGCACCCTCTACCTCGATCCCAGCCCAAGTTCAGGCTAACCCCAATAGCCTGAACTGTTCTAGTTCTCAGCAACACTTTGGTCAGGTATACTATTCAGCATCTCCTAAATCTGAACATGAGATTCTTTCGTGTGACGAGGCTAACCACATGTCACTCAGGAGCGGAAGGACCGTGGTCATACCTGACCAGGCGAGGGACACGAGGAGGGGCATCTCTGGAGCTCTACCTGAGGAGTCTTCAGAGGACGAGGAGGAGAGGCATAATATTTCAGAGCCCCATCAGCACCATTCGAGGATTTCCACTCAGGGAGCCGAGAGGAGGAGGAGAGTACGTATGCAGCATCGTCAACATGGATATTCTTCTGAGTCTACGGAGGACCTTGCATCTCCGGTTGTGGCGGATACCATTCCAGCTTCTATTCCACAACCTTTAGTAGATAGTTTTGATTTCGATTCCATGTTGCATCAAAAAGATTCTTGTATGAAGAACTCTGTTTCCGTTAATGCAAAGAATGATCTTTCAGTTCATGATTCAGATTCTTCATCCTCTGTTTCCTTAGCTTCAATCCCTTTCCCCCGTGCTCTTACGGTAGGAAAGCGCATCAAAAAGATTCAGAAAGATGACCCCGATATGGCACGGTTTTGCAAAGAAAACATCACAGTTAAGGTGCCATTTGATGAATATGTGGCTAACCATCCTGCCTTCCAAAAATACCTTAAGGTGAGATGCACACCTAGAAGGGTTAGCAGGAAGAAAGATAACCAAAATATAAAGACACATGTCTTATCAGTAGCCACAACCTATTGTCTCAAGAATCAGACTTTGCCAAAGAAAAAGAGAGACATGGGTAATTAAAAATCACAAAAAAATGGCAAAACAAAAATCGTGGTTTTTTTAGACTCAAAAAAAATACCCTCAAAAATATTTTGGTGCTTTGATTGATCTCATCTCCAGTTTTGGTCAACATGAAACTTGCTAAGGACTATGGATTTGATCATAGAGTTACTAGTCCTTACCACCCACAGTCCAACGGCATGGCAGAGGTTTCGAACAGAGAGGTGAAGAGTATTTTGCAGAAATTGGTTCGTCCCGATAGGAAGAACTGGTCTCAGCTCTTGGACCAAGTTCTGTGGGCCTATAGGACAGCCTACAAGACACCATTGGGTACTTCACCATTTAGAATGATCTATGGCAAGCCATGCCATTTGCCCGCAGAATTGATTCATAAATCCGAATGGGCAATTAAGAAGATTAATTGGAGTTGTCACCTAGGAAAGCTTTGTCGAGACTTGAACTTGAACGAGCTCGTGGAAATCCGAAACAGGGCATATGACAACAGTTTGATTTATAAGGACAAAGTAAAGAGATGGCATGATCAGCACATTAGGTGCAAAGACTTTGTCCCTGGACAAAAGGTATGGTTGTTCAATGCCAGGTTGAAGATGTTCCATGGGAAGCTCAAATCTAAATGGATGGGTCCCTTTGTGGTTAAGAAAGTGCACGAGAATGGAAGTGTAGAGATAGCTGATCTCACAGATGGTGCACAATCTCATGTGGTGAATGGACAACTGTTGAAGCATTTTGTTGATTCCAAAGAGCAGTTAGTCCAAGTCGAGGTCATCAACTTCATACAGAGTGAGCACAGAGCAGATACATCTTATTACTCTTCATGAAGATGCAGCATCAAGATTCAACATCTTAGAAGATTCCATCACTCTTGTACATATTCTCCCTTCTTTGTATATTCTCGAGATCACGTCGGTTCTCACACTTACTCTTGTCCTATACTTAGGCTGACCAAAGCCTAAGTATAGGGGGGACCGATGCCCGCCATGTGTATTTACTCATCATTTCTCCTCTTGACCTCGTCCGCCCCATTTTTACTCTTCTTCTACACTTAGGCTGTCCAGAGCCTAAGTATAGGGGGGGCGGATCGACTTCTATACTTTTTATTATTTTAGCATTCCTACGCTTAGTACGAGCTATGTCTTTTTGTCACCTAGTGCCATGAGGACATAGCACAAGCTAAGTATAGGGGGCGTGTATATATTACATATATACTTTACCCATACCTCGTACTTTCACGTATTTTTGTATATATTATACAATAATTATGGGGTGGGTTAAAAAAAACAACAAAAGTAAAAAAAAACTTTTTCAAAAAAAAAAGTCTTCTCTTATTCATCTATCTTTTTCAAAAAAAAAAAACAAAACAAAAAAAAACAAAACAAAAAAAAACTTTTTCTAAAACTTAAAAAACAAACAACAAAAAACATTCATAAAAAAAACTAAAAAAAATAAAAACTAAAAAAAAACTAACTAATAAGTTGGTTTAATCCCTGACACAACTTCACTTTCACACAAGACTAGTGATGTTCAAGAACACTTGGTTTATGAGGCCTTGAGATTTTGAGTTAACCAGCCTTAGTCATTAGGGTCCTTGACTTAATTATTCACATTTCCCTAGTTTGAAAGATTTGTGTGCTATATTGCATGCTTAGTCTCTACCTTAAGAATATGATCAGCACCTCACATACACGACTGCAGTTATGATGAGATGAGTTGAAATTTCACTTGAGGAACTGGGATGAGGGATTTGAGTTTGGACTTGATTTAATGATGCTCGAGGATGGGATAAAATCAATGAAGGCTTCATGAAACCTGAGTGTCAGCATCTTTAGCCAGTATGAGAACATGGTTCTTGTACTATCTCTTGACATTTACCTATGTACCAGGGTGTGATAAAATAAAAAAATGTTGATCAGTGTGCGCCAACTCTTGGTAAAAGCAGTGGAGCTAGCCAAAAATACTACCAAGCAATGAAATGTCAAAGAAAAGCTCTCATTCCACAAAGTCAATTATCAAAAGAGCTTCCACCAAAGGCGAGCGCTCCCAACCATTTCAAAGTGTCCACTTGGACCACCGCTATTAGGACAAGGAGTCGGGCTTGCACCAAAAAAGGGCTCTGCATCGTAAATGCTACAAGTCTGGGTGTTGAAGGTACGATAGGTACTCAAAAAAGGCACACCTCGGTGTACTCCCAGGAAAACAAGTGCAGACGGCTCCAACTTCTCTTGACGGACGCACTGATCAACACCAAAAAATATGGCTATCATGCACCGCTGAAATGTGCCCGGGGCATTGCAGAGCCCGAATGGCATGCGCCTGAAAGCATAAGTGCCGAATGGACATGTGAATGTGGTCTTTTCCTGGTCCTCAGGGGCTATGGCCACCTGGTTGTAGCCTGAGTACCCGTCAAGAAAACAGAAGAACTCTTTCCCTGCGAGTCTCTCCAAGATCTGATCAATAAAAGGCAAGGGAAAGTGATCTTTCTTGGTCGCAGCATTCAGGCGCCTGTAGTCGACACAGACGCGCCACGACGTGGGTACTCGTGTCGCGATCTCTACCCCCTCCTCGTTGGTGACCATTTGAATTCCCGACTTCTTCGGGACAACATGAAGTGGGGCCACCCACTTGGAGTCAGAAATAGGGTATATGAACCCTGCTTTGCACCATTTCTCAATTTCATTCTTCACCACTTCCCGTAGATTGGGGTTAAGTCTCCTCTGAAACTCACGGGAAGGTCTCACATTATCCTCAGTAAAAATGTGGTGCGAGCAGAGAGCGGGGTTGATGCCCACGAGATCCGACACTGTCCAGCCTATTGCTTTGTGGTTCCTCTCTAAGACTTCTAACAACCTAGACTCCTGCTCTAAAGTCAAGTCTGAGCTAATGATGACAGGATATCTCTCTTTGGGTCCCGCAAGAAAGGCATACTTAAGTGTAGGAGGTAGTGATTTCAGTTCTGGCAATGTGGTATCATCAAGCAGATCTGGCTGAACTGAATCTGAATCTGGTTCCGTGCTGCATGAAGGTGGGCTAAGCTGAGTAGTACTCGCCACCAAATCAGAAGAATCGGGAGTCGGATCGTCAAAAGTATCCAAACAATCGGCAAAAGCCACGTCCGGCTCGTCATCTATGTCCCATGATTGTTCCGAAGAGGATGGAACTGACAGATCCGGATGGATCTCTAAGTCATCATGAGAATAGGTTGATGCATCTCTAGCAAGATCAGACAACACCTGGCAAACTGTGTCATGCACTATATCCTCTCCAGATGAAAGGGTCTCGCTCTGTCCTGAAGGAATCTGTCCCCAAATCCCAACTGTGCTAATCAAACTGCATTCTGCCTCTGAAGATGAGTACTCTGTGCTACTCTCTGAATCGGGTCGCTGACACTTGGTTTGCTTCATCTCAAGGTTCACTTCTCCGCCTGGAGAACGAAACTTCATCATTCCCGTACCATAATCGAAAGCTGCGCCTGCGGTCCTAAGGAAGGGTCGCCCGAGAATGATCTGAGATTCTCTCCAATGGTTGGGGGTCTCCATGTCCAAGACTGTGAAGTCCACCTGATAGTTCTGCCCCTCAATCGAGATAACGACGTTCTTCACTTCTCCCTTAGGTCTCTTCATTGAACGATCTGCAAATTGGAGTAAAGCTCTAGATTTGCGAAGTGGTCCCAACTCCAATTTCTGATATAAGTCTAAGGGAAGTAAGTTGATCGAAGAACCGTTATCTAAGAGTGTGCGTGCAAACGCAATGTCGTCAATACGACTCTCCACATAATGAGCACCCATGTCTCTCTTTTTCTTTGGCAAAGTCTGATTCTTGAGACAATAGGTTGTGGCTACCGATAAGACATGTGTCTTTATGTTTCGGTTATCTTTCTTCCTGCTAACCCTTCTAGGTGTGCATCTCACCTTAAGGTATTTTTGGAAGGCAGGATGGTTAGCCACATATTCATCAAATGGCACCTTAACTGTGATGTTTTCTTTACAAAACCGTGCCATATCGGGGTCATCTTTCTGAATCTTTTTGATGCGCTTTCCTGCCGTAAGAGCACGGGGGAAAGGGATTGAAGCTAAGGAAACAGAGGATGAAGAATCTGAATCATGAACTGAAAGATCATTCTTTGCATTAACGGAAACAGAGTTCTTCATACATGAATCTTTGTGATGCAACATGGACTCGAAATCAAAACTATCTACTACAGGTTGTGGAATAGAAGCTGGAGTGCTATCCGCCACAACCGGAGATGCAAGGTCCTCCGTAGACTCAGAAGAATATCCATGCTGACGATGCTGCGTACGTGCTCTCCTCCTCCTCTCGGCTCCCTGAGTAGAAATCCTCGAATGATGCTGATGGGACTCTGAGATATGATGCCTCTCCTCCTCGTCCTCTGAAGACTCCTCAGGTAGAGCTCCAGAGATGCCCCTCCTCGTGTCCCTCGCCCGGTCAGGTACGACCACGGTCCTTCCGCTCCTGAGTGACATGTGGTTAGCCTCGTCACACGAAAGAATCTCATGTTCAGATTTAGGAGATGCTGAATAGTATACCTGACCAAAGTGCTGCTGAGAACTAGAACGGTTCAGGCTATTGGGGTTAGCCTGAACTTGGGCTGGGATCGAGGTAGAGGGTGCAGTCTGCTCGTCTCGCCATCTGGATAGGCGGTTGACATCCACCCGTAAGTCCTGAACCTCGTTCCTGTAGGAACGTAGCTCGTCGAGTATCTGCTGTTGAATATCCATGGGACTAGACGATGAAGGAAGTGGATAAGATTGGGAAGAAGAACGGGAAGACTGGCCCTGCTGGCCAGTGTACTGCCTCTGCTGCTGCTGCTGGGGTGGCCCTGACACCAACTGCTCCTGAACATGGTGAACTCGGTAAACGGGAGCAGCGGGTGCAGTCACGGCAGGTATCTTTATCTTAGATACCTTCTCAGTCAACTCCTCCATCTGTTTTGGAAGTTTGGAGACGCTCCGGTCTAACTCATCAATCCTCCTGTCGATCTTCTCGACTACAGTAAGCTTGTCAGCCAAAAGTCCCATGCTAGGGATCCCATCCTGAGAGAGATCGACTACAACTGGTTTCCCCCCTCCAAGTGAGAGTGAGCTGGGGGA